>JANHGB010047583.1:17236-32162 GCA_026283785.1 Coracopsis vasa
TGCAGCCCCTTTAGGCACTGGAGCTGCTCTAAGGTCTCCCCTTCAGGAGCCTTCTCTTCTCCAGGCTGCCCCAGCCCGGCTCTCTCTCCCTGTCTAAACACAGGAGCTCTTTCTGCTGTCACATTGCTTGTGCAGGCACAGTTTGTTCCTAACGTGCCCCAATTTTGCTGCTGTCTCCTTTCTCCCCAGGCGTGGCCCATCAGTGTTATCACGGCTTTATCAAAGCAGTGCAAGAAGGAAACATTCAGTGGGAGAGCCGCACTTACCCCTACCCCGGCACCCCCATCACCCAGCGCTTCTCACACAGTAAGTACGGGCTGGGAAAGCTCTGCTCACCCTGGTTTGCCACCGGACACTGCAGCCCAGGGGTTTGTGCTGCATCCCTTGGGATCCAGCAGTGCTGCAGACCCCTGGCACTGCAGCATGGTAACACACAGCTCTGCCAACACAAGTGCTTTGCACAGGGATGGGGATTTAGTAGCTGCTTGTCATAGTTATTGGCTCATTGCTCCTTGGAAATGTCAGTGGAGCTGGGGTGGGATCTTGGCTTTCTGGCTTTTATTTGGCTCTGATGAGCGCAGTCCTCATCTTCCTCATCGCCCTCCTGCTGGGCATCGTTATCCACCGTGAGTGCATGAGCACACAGAACCAGCTCGGAGCGGGGGAAGGAGCACAGAGAGGGTATCCATTCTGTACAGGATACCCCAGGGTCTGCCCGTGGGGAGAGTGCCACCATGCATAGGAACAAGTGGGATCTCCACCTCCCTGGGATGGGGAAGGTCACTGTGGGACCTGCACACACGTGGACCACAGGACACGGGGCTGGGTGGGCTTCCTAAGCCCCTTCCCTGCACTGCAGCCCCTTCTCCCTGCTGGGGCTGAGCTGTGCCTGCTCTTCCCTGGGCACAGAGCTGACATCCCCGCAGCCCTCTGGCGCCCCAGCCGCAGCCCTGCCTGCCCATGGACCTGCTGCCACCACCTCAGCACCCACCCAAAGGGCCCCCCCAGCCCCCAGAACTGCTGCCACCCCGACCCAGAGCTGGCTGCCCACTGCCGGCACTGCAGCACCGGGTAAGTGCCATGTGGGGCAGTGTGCTGGGACAGCAGTGCCCTGCAGTACCATCTCATACCTACGCTATCGCCCCATGCAGCCTGCGGTGGGACCCTGAGGAGCCCCGAGGGCTCCTTCAGCTCTCCCAACTACCCCAGCCCATACCCCCCCAATTCACTCTGCATCTGGCGCATCGAGGTGAGCGCCGGCCTCGCCATCCAGCTGAAGATGGAGACGTTCAGCGTGGAGGGCACTGCCTCCTGCCTCTTTGACCGTGTGGAGCTCTATGAAGAGCAGGGCGATGGCAGCATGGACCCTGCCCCAGTTAGGGGGGGTCCAACCAGGTAGGGCACCTGGCACCTGGGGAGCGTGGCAATGCAGCGGGGATGGGGTGAGCGGTGTCACCCCTTGTTGTGCCCCCAGGTTTTGTGGCAATGTGGTACCCCCGACCTTCAACACCAACTCCAACCACCTGCGTGTCACCTTCGTCTCCGACAGCAGCGTGGGTGCCCCAGGCTTCAGTGCCCACTACCGTGCTGTGGCCCCCAGTGACAGTGAGTACCCCCTCCCTGGGCATCACTCGGACTCCTCACTGCGGGCACTGGGTAGCACTGGGGTACCAGGGCATGGGAGGGTGCCCAGTGGGATGCCACCACCAGCCTGGCTGTCTCTGCCAGAGAGCTGTGCCTGGGATGAGCACTTGTGTGACCAGGGGCTGTGTCTCCACTTGGGCTTTGTCTGCGATGGCTTCCACGACTGCATGGACAAGAGCGATGAGGCCAACTGCAGCCTCAAACACAAAGGTCAGCGTTTACCCCTGCCCATAGCCCCTGCAGCGCCAGGCCAGAGGGCACGGTGATGGGCGGCGGGAGGCAGGGGAGTAAGGAAGGGAGTGAAGGGAGAGGTGCAGGGGGTAAAGCTGCGTGTGTGTGTGTGTCCCTTCAGAGTGCGGGGGGCCACTAACCGCCTTGGAGGGGCACTTCTCCACCCCAAACCATCCCCAGCCATACCCGCACCAGCAGGTGAGAGAAGGGATGCTGGTGGGATGGAGGTGGGAGCAGGGTGAGGGTGGGCAGGGAGGAAGGCAACCTCCCATTGGGAAGAGCCTGGTTCCATGGGTGTCACGGCTGCCCCCTGCCCTGCAGCTGTGCCTCTGGCAGATCTCGGTGCCCATGGGACACGTCATCGACCTGCGCTTCCACAACTTCAGCCTGGAGACGCATGAGGACTGCAGCTTCGACTTCGTGGAGGTGCACGACAGCGCCGGCACGGGGGCTGCCAGCCTCATGGGCAGGTACAGGCCATGGCATCTCAGACCCTGCTGCACCAGCATCAGTGCCCTGGGCTCCTGTGCCTTCGATGCACAGGGCAGGCAGGGAGGTGGTGCCCACCCTGACCCCATCTCTCACCCCACCACCTCGGCAGGTTCTGTGGCCACCAGCTGCCACCCATCCTGACCTCCTCACGCCACGTCATGACTGTCCTCTTCGTGGCTGATGAGGGGGTTGCAGATGATGGGTTCTTTGCCACCTACCAAGCCCGCAATGCCACAGAGAGTAAGTAGCCAAGCAGGGGCACAGGCTGCCCAGAGGGGCCATGCAGTCACTGTCTTTGGGGGCCTTCAAACCCAGACTGGATTAGACCCTGGGAAAACCTGCTCCCATCTGCTTGGAGCAGGAATTTGGGCTACAGGATTTACCCTATTGATCCCAGCCATTGGAATGTGGATTGCTCACCTGCACACATCACAATCCATCACCTGAGGGTTGCCCGTAGGTAACACAGGGAATTTGGGATGCTGAGCCAGCAATGATCACCTATTGGTCAGTGATCAAGAAGAGTGAAGGCAGGGGTGGTCAGCATGGGAACAGGCTGTGTCCCAGCCATGGCAGGCCTGCTCTCTGTCCATGCCCATGCTGCTCTTACAGAAACCTGCAGCCCCACAGAGTTCTCCTGTGGGAATGGCGAGTGCCGGGTGATGGAGTCTGTATGTGATGGGTGGCACGACTGCCCCGACGGCACCGATGAGCTGAACTGCACCGGGGTCTCCTACCCAGCCTTTGGTGAGTGCCACTGCTGGTCCTGGCCCAGCAGATGTGCTGGCAGCACCATAACACTCAGTGGGCATCACTGCTGCCATAAGAAGTGAAGTGCCCTGTGGCAGGGTCTGTCTGTGAGCCTGTGCAAGTGGAGATGTGCCTGGGGCTGGGCTACAACGCCACCTCCTTTCCCAACATCTGGCTGGCCATCCCAGACCAGGAGGGAGCCGCCGAGGTGCTCCAGGACTATCAGGTGAGCTTCCCGAGGGATGCCCGCAGGGCTGCCCGCACCACACCATGGTGTGCCCAATCACTGCCGCTCTCCCGCAGACACTGATGGAGCTCGCCTGCTACCAGCACCTCCGACTCCTCATCTGCAGCCTCTTCGTGCCCAAGTGCACCCCGGATGGGGGGGTCCTGCAGCCCTGTCGAGCCGTGTGTCTGGCTGCTGAGCTGCGGTGCCAGCAGTCCCTTGGCCTCCTTGGCATCCTCTGGCCCATCAACTGCAACATCCTGCCTGATTCCAATGATCCCATAGATTGCTTCCAGCCCTGACCCAGCAAGAGAAGATGAGCCAGGGCTGAAGCATCCTGCCCAGAGCTGCTGCCCTGCTCTAAATGTCCCTCCCATCCTTCTCCTCCTGCAAATACTCAGCTAATGGGGTGTCCCCCATCAGCAGCACCCCATTGCCTGGCTCCTCGCCTGCCTTGGGGTCAGCGCCTTTGCTCAGAGACAGCTCAGTTCAAGGATCCCATGGAGAGCAAGTGCCCCTTCTCAGCCTTGCTACAGGGAAAGGCTTGTGCTGGAGGGGTTGTGCCCACAGGTTGGAGCTATCCTGGCGGCACCAAGTCCCCTTGCTGAGCAGCAGGACGGGGGCAAGAGTTGGGCACTGCTTCCCCATCCTCAGCCGGCCCCATGTTGGGGTTGTGCGTGATTCCCAGCCCATTTCCCTCTTTCAGCCTCTCCAGGCCTCTTTCCCAGAGCCCTCAGGCAGCTGCTAGCCTAAAAGGGGAAGGATTTAATGCTCCCCAGATGGAGCAGGGAGAAGAAGATCCCAGGAGTGCCCATATCCCGCACCCCAACGCTAGCAGAATAAACAGCATGAGCAGCTGACAAACCCAATGGAGGAGGTGGCTCATTTGGGGAGGGTCTGTCTGCAGATCCTCGGGGAAACTGAGGCATGGACCAAAGCAGGGAAGCCAGGGCTGGTGGGGGGGTCTGAGCAGGAATGGAGGGGCACAGGGGATGCTGCCTGTCTGCTGACTGTGCCCTCAACGGGCTGAGAGCCTTGCAGGGCCCCAGGGAGATGGATGGGTCTCAGAGGGGGTCAGGCTGGTGGCCCCGTGGTGCAGGGAGAGGACCCTTGCCCCAGCAAGGGCTGTGTCCCTGCTGTCTGAGCTGGTTGTGCTGGCTCCAGGCGGCCCTGATGGCCACAAGCCTGGCAACACCCGATGGCCACAAACCAGCTCCACGCTGGCCAAAACCAACAACCCCTTCACACCTCGGGAGGGAGGAGCCGTGCGGCTCCCTGCCAGCACCAGCCTGGTGCTGGGCACGCAGGCAGGAAGGCTCTGCCGGCTGCAGGGCACAGGGACTGCCCCTGCCATAGGACTTCCCCACCGCTGGAGCCCGGTGGTGTCCCTTGGACGCACTCAGTGCTGGAACGAGTTAAAGGCAAGCTGGGAATGTCTTCGAAAGCTTTGCCTCGTGCTCCGCGGTCCCCTAGGGCTAATCCTGCTTCCTGGCATGGCCACAGCGCTGCTCTGCCTGCGCTTCCAATGCTGCTGCTGCCTGGCACATCCCTCCCTGCTCAGCCCCACATTATGCCCCCTTGCCCCCCGCCTGGCTGCAGCTCCCATAGGTGCTCCCACTGCTGGCACTGCAGCCTGAGTGCATCCTGCCCTAAGGCTGAGGGACCTGCATGCCCTAAGAGCTCAGTCTTCCTTCTGCTGCTCCATCCCTGCCTGCCTTTCTGGAATTCCCTCCCTTGGCCATTCTCCTGTTCCACCCTCATTCTGCTGCCTGTTTTCTCTCGCTTCCCTTCCCTCCGTCCCGCTGCTCAGCCGTGTCCAGCTGAGGTGGTTTGCAGCCCATGGCTCCTCTCCCTTTGCCAGGCTCTTTGTCTCACTCTCCCTTCCCCCTGCTTACAGCACTTCTGACACCATGGGATTATTTTCCTTTTCCCCTTGTCTTGTAGCTTTTGGCTCCCAAGGCCTTTGATTTCCTTTGGAGTTTGGGAGGAGAGACGTGAGGAGGAGGACGAGGAGGGGGGGGAGAGGCTGCCTTTCCTCGGGCCTTCGTCAGAGCGAAGCGGTCAGGAAGAGCCGCAGCCCTTCCACGCCGGGGAGCAGCGAGGCACCGGGGCAAGAGCCGCGGGATCGCAGTGAGTGGGGATGAGCAGCTCTGTCCGCTCCGCACCAGGGGGAGCCGGGACTCGCCGGGGTCCTGGCTCCAGCGCCGGGGCGGAGGACAGGCTCCTTCCTCCTCCTTTTCCTCTTTGTTGCACCCGCCGCGTCCAGGAGGGGGAAGAGAGCAGCGTTCCCCGGGGAAGGGGCCGTGGGGCTCCGCGCTCGCTGCGCTGGTGTGGGATGGGCTGGGGTGGTCCCCGCAGCGGGGTGGCCCGGCTCGGCCGGGGATGCTACAGCCCCAGCCATGCCCCAGGGAGCCGGGCAGGCGTGGAGCGAGCCGCCGGCAGCAGGGATGCTGCCAAGGGCTGGGCCGTGCGTCAGCTCCGCTCTCCCGGTGGAGAGCTCCCGTCCCGGCTGCAACAACCGCACCCCATGCACGGTGGGTCACCCGCCGCAGCCCTGCCGGCACCCCCATGTACATCCATAGCCGGGCATGGGGCAGCTCCCACCCCATAGAGCCCAAATCACACGCATGGAGCCACACGTACCCCGTGACCCTGGCACTTCCATGGTGGGAAACACCAGTGCATGATGCAGGATGATGTGGTGGCACTGCTGATGGATGGGGATGCTGTGGCAGGTGCAGCCCCTGTGAAGAGCAGCCAGAAAGGCAAAGAGGAAAGAAGGGAGGAACAATCCCTCATCAATCTCCTGTACCCACTCCCTGCTGAGCACTGCAAGTCTGTTTCCCAGCCCTCTTCACTGAGGTCCCCAGAGCCATTCCCTTTCTCTGCCCCTTCCAGCCCTTCCACAGCAGACGAGATGGAGCAGCCCTTCCTCCTCTTCTTCCTGGGGCTCATCACCAGCTCCTTGCAGATTGAAGACAACAAGATCCCTGGGCTGTGCTCAGGGCAGCCGGGCATCCCGGGAACCCCCGGCCTGCATGGAGGCCAGGGTCTGCCAGGCAGAGATGGACGAGACGGCCGGGATGGGATGATGGGGATGCCGGGGGAGAAGGGCGAGATGGGCCCTCCTGGTAAGAAAGGAGACTTGCTGGCTGGGGATGGGGACCTGCTCTGCACTGCCTGTGGGGAATGCCTTCATGCCAGGGGGGAGCCCTAGATGCTGGCACAGCCCCACTTTACCAAACTGAGAGCAAATCCTGCCACCACTGCCCCTCTGATCCTACCTGTGGTGCCTGCAACAGGCAGCAGGTCCCTGTCACTAACAAAGATGCATTTCTCCCTATCTCCAACTGCCATCCCTCTCTTCCACTTATCCCTTCCTGCTTGCACCGCTTGTGATGCACCACCCGCATCCTATGGGAGGCTTGAAACCTGGGTGGGGTTGGAACTGGCTGGTGGCTTAGAGGTAACCCTGTTCCTGTCCTGTGTGCCCCAGGAGTGCCCGGTCCCCGCGGGGACGTGGGCAGCCCCGGTAGGGATGGCATGCATGGTGAGAAGGGGGCGCAGGGTGAGTGTGCAGTAGCCCCCCGCTCAGCCTTCAGTGCCAAGCGCTCCGAGTCACGCAGCCCTCCCCTGGCTGACCAGCCCATCCGCTTCGACGTGGTGCTCATCAACGAGCAGGGCCACTACGACCCCACCACGGGCAAATTCACCTGCGAGGTACCCGGCCTCTACTACTTCGCCGTCCATGCCACAGTGTACCGGGCCAGCCTCCAGTTTGATATCATGAAGAATGGCCAGTCCATCGCCTCCTTCTTCCAGTACTATGGGAACTGGCCCAAGCCCACCTCACTCTCTGGAGGTGCCCTGGTCCGCTTGGAGCCTGAGGATGAGGTGTGGGTGCAGGTTGGTGTTGGGGACTACATCGGCTTCTACGCCAGCGTCAAGACGGACAGCACCTTCACCGGCTTCCTCGTCTACTCCTACTGGCAAAACTCCGCTGTCTTTGCCTAAGCCTGCCCTTGGCTGGGGCCGGGACCTGGGTACCTGCCCCTTCCCAGCCACTGGTGCCCTGGGGAGGGCAATGCCGGGGTCTGGCCATGTAGGAACCAGGACCCCTGCCCTGCTCCGCTGCAGCTGCCCAGCACAGGGCAGGGATACAGCCCCTCTGCCACCCCGGATGTGGCGGGGAGCATCCCTTCAGCAGCGCTGTATAAGAGCTAAGTATTATCCCAGGCACCCGGCTCTGGGGCAGGACACCCGCACCGGGGAGCCGCAGTAACCTGGTTGTTGTATGTAACTTGCCATAGCCGCCTCGACATGCAGCCGTCATGGGCACGATGCCCTGGTGCTGCCAGCTTCTCCCCACACATACAGCCAGTCCGGTTTATAGGGCCGGTACGGTCCATAGGGCACGGCCCATAGGGCTGGCATCTACCCTGCCCATCACCCCGGCTCCCTGCCCTCCGCCTCCCCTTCCTCCTCCGCCTCCAATAAAGGACTCCTTGTCCACGCGTGTGCCGGGTCCTGCCGACGGGATGCCGCGACGGGAGACGGGAGGGAAAGGTCCTGGGCTGCCGGCCTCAGCGGCAGAGCCAGCGGGAGCCACTAGATGGAGGTACCGGCATCCCTGAGCGGGGGACCGGGATGGGGCCCCCCTTCCTGCCTGCTCCCCTGCCCGCCCCGCACTCCAGTGTGAACGCGGTGACCCGCCGCTGAGAAAGGTCCCTATTTTTAGCAGGGGAATGAAGAGCTTCCTCATTCCTGCCCAAAATGGGTCCCTGCGGGTTCCAACCAGGGAGGGGGCTCTTGGACAGCGGCCCAAGTCCTTAACGGGCCGTGCTGCCGGAGCAGGCTGGGGACGGCTTGCTCTGCCCGGCCGTCGGGTGGCAGCTGGGCTGGGCTCTTCTGCCATGCCAGCAGGGTCTACACAACGGGACAGCCACCTCTCCTCCGGGCCGGCTCCCCTCCTGCCCCACAAGTGCACAGAGCCCCCAGGGCTATGGCCATGCCCATCTGGGATGAATAAACCCAGCTGGTATCTGGGGCTCCTGTGCCCCTGTGTGAGAGCCAGCATCACCCCCAAAAGGGGCTGCCCATAGCCCCACAGCTCCCCACCATGGGACTGGGGACCACGCAGGGACCTGGGGTCAAGGGGATGTCACTGCAGTCTGTCAGGCTGTGTGCGACTAGGGGAGGATGCACAGTCCAGCATCCCAAGGACCACCCTTAACCCATAGGGGCCTGCGGAGGTGCTGGGACCAAGGGTGAAGCTAACAGAGGGGCTCTGGAGCCATCCTGCAGGCTCCTCTTCCCAGCACCAGGATTGGGTTGCAGTGGAAGCGTCTGTTTGGGTTGAGGATGGCCTTTTCTGTAAGCAGAGCCGCCCAGGGGCACAGAGCGCCGCAGAGCAGATCGATGGCATGGGATCTATTCTGGGAGGAGGAAAATGACTTGAGACCAGGCCAGGGGAAGGTGTGTGGGGGCTGGGAGCATCCTCTGGTCTCTATCGCAATGTTGGGGAGCACAGCTAACAGAGGCAGCCATAGGCACAGCAGTTTCTGGGCTCTGCTTCCTTTGAGATGATCTTGGTCTTCGGGACACTTTGTCTGGGATCATTGTGGGGTTGTTGGGAAGCCTCTGAGGAACACAGGGGTGCCTGCTGCTGCTGGGGAGGAAGAGGATAAGGGAAGGATAACAGTAAAGGAAGGAGAGCCACAGGAGACCTTCACTTCTAGCACGTTTCTAGTATGGTTTAGCTGCTTCTAATGAGCTCTAGAAGCTGCACCTGAGGAAGGAGTGCTTGAAGCCCCTGTTCCAGCTGAGCCCAGGTTAGGGAGGGGCCAGCATCCCTTAGTCAGAGCAGGGCAGAAGCCTATAAAAGAGGCAGGCTCAGCCCACAAAGTGCTATAGTGCAGCTGATGGAGGCAGAAGATTGGGCTGAAAGGTGGGTTCTTTTGGGGATATTTTTCCCCTTTTTTGTTTCCTTTATTGTTTGGGGTTTTTAAAGTTCCAGCACACCAAGGTCACAGCCCCAGCAGCCACTGGAGCAGCAATTCCTGCAATGCTGGAGGACACAGCCTGGCCATTCCTGAGCTGCTGAGGATGCATCCTGAAGAGGTGTGTGGTTTGTGCATCTTGGAGCTGTGCTGGCAAGTGGAGAAGGTCACAGTGCTATATGGTGTCAAAGAGGGCATTAAGGAGATCAGCTGGATCTCTCTGAGCCCAATCCTTTGGCTATGGTAACAGAGCATCCTCCTGACAGGTTTGAAAGTGGAAATGCCCTCGATGGTGAAGATTGCCCTGGTGACTCCTGACAGTAGAAGGATGGATGCTGCTCCACCCAAAAGCTTGTGGTTCATGGCATAGGTTCGGTGCCCTCATCACTGAGGAGATGCAGGGACCATCCTCAGTCATCTTCAGGTGACCCCGGCCAGCTGATGTGGTAAGGAGAGCTTTAAATGGCGATTGCCACAGTGTTTGGGGAGCTGGTGAGGCTCCCTGTGCTGAGCTGATAATGAAGGAGCAAAGCTGGTGCCCGGGAGCAGCCCAAAGGCCCCCCATGGCTCGGCTGCTGAGCATCACCTGCTCCCTCCCTGTTGGCCTGGTATCATGAGCTGTGCATCTGCAGTGAGCGTCTGTCGAGCCCGCTCCCTGCTGTCAGGCAGGCGATGGCTCTGGTCCCCAGGCTGCAATAGTGGCTCATTAGGGATGGGCTGGTGCAGCTGGGCTAACAAAGGGATCCCAGGGATCTTCCCAGAGCCTGCGGGGCCTTGCTTTCAGCAAGCTGTCAGCCCCCAGTGCTCCTGAACTGCAGTAACCCAGCAGCATCCTGCTCCTCCCTCCCTGGGGAAGGGTCTTGGCATTGTGATGGGCTAAGACCGCTCAGCTCATGTGCAAGGCTCTCTAGCAAGCTCTGGAGTGAGGAGGACCTGGGGACTACAGATCTCATGCCCTGGTCTGTGGGTGCTGTTGCTGCCGGTACCCTCACCAGGCAGTGCAGCTCTACACCGAAAGCCACAGTGCTGGAGAAGGCAGGTCTATCACGGCTGACCATCAGTCTCAAGGACCCTATGCACTGCCCATTAGCTGGGAGGTGATTGCATTTTCCTCCTGTAATTGCTTACTGCTTGGCCAGGGACTGAGCCAAGTGCGTGCAGCATGGCTCCCAGGGGAAGACACTGTCCTTCACATCCTGTCCTTGCTTGGCTGCAGTGGTCTGAGGTGGCTGAGCACCCTCTGTGCCCCCCACTGGGGCTGGCTGGGAGTGATGGGCTGGGATCACCCTGTTGATGCAGGGGATGGCAGGCATGGCCCTGCTGGCTCCATCCTCCTGCCCTGGAGTAGCTCTGCAGCCAGACCCCCATAGGGCTCAGTGGGCTCTCTGTTGTGCCAGGCAGGGCTGTGCTCCTGCAGCCCATGTTCATCTTTGGCCTCTCAGCAGCACCCGCTCTCCCTGCTATGGTTTTCATCCAGGTTCAAATTAGCTGGCTTGGCCCTGCCAAGGCAGGTGAGCTGAGGGCAGGGTGAGCCAGAGCTCCTGGAGTCTCTGCCCATCGGGGTCCTGAAGCATTTTTCCAAGCAATTTACAAGGATGCTGGAGAAGCAGGGGGTGCCTGAAAGCACACAGCAGCCTGCCAAGGGCTCAGACCGCGGCCAAGGAGTAACCATTGTGCAGCAAATGCATCTGCTCACTGACAGCACAGTGGCTGAGCCTGCCACAGCAAGGCCAGATGGAGCCCTGTGCTGCCTGCTGCTCCACAGCTCCTGATTCCTTGGGTGCTGCCTCCATCCCCGGGACAGTCAGGCTTGCATCACCCTCCATCACAGGCTGCAGGACATTAAGGTGCTGAGGACATGCAGAGATTTTATGTCCATGTCATGTTCCTGTCCCCCTGGGAAATAACAGCCCCTCAGCTTTGGGCTGCTCAGGCCCTGGGCAGCTCCATTCAGCTCTGTCCCATAGCTTGCTGGTGGTGTCACCCCTCAAGCTGTGACCCTTGGGAAGTGCTAGGCTTGCTGTGGAGCCCAGGGGTGAAATCCCATCCCTCCAGAGAAAACCCTTTCCAAGAATGAGGCATCAAACAGCTTTTGGTAAAGGAGATTTTAATCTGCTCAGTGTCTAGTCCATAGTGCAAAGAGTTAAACTTAAGGCAAAGCTCTCTCTTTTTCCTTTATAAACAGGCAGCAAACAAACAGGCCCTAAACCAAAAAGCACAGGTATTATAATAGAAAAAGGGTTTAAGGGGAGAAACTGCAGTCCTGGGGAGGTGTCCCTTCCTCCCTGTAATTCACATAGAAAACATTGCACCATGAGGTGGTCCCTGACCAAACACCACAGCCTGCAGCATGGCCACATTCCTGCTCCTGGGTGTCTCCACAGGCACACGTGAAGGGTGCAGCTCCCCTCTTGCAGGATGACCTCTGCAATGCCTGTGGAATGCAGGAATGTGGTGGGGTTGTACTTGCTGCTCTGGCAAAGACTTGGCTGCTCAACTGCAAAGCATCACTGGCTGCAGCCATAGGGGAGGTGGTTAGAGTGAGCAAACATTAACATGGGTGCTGTGTGTCTGGGGAGGCACAGGGACAAGAGGTTGAGCAACAGCGCTTGGGCAGGGAGTTCTGTATCAATGCAAAGGGAGGTGGAAGCAGCTGACAGCCCTGGGATCAGGCCCTGTTAATGGTTACTCTGGAGCCCAGGGAGTGCCTCCAGACCCCATCACAGTGGGGTAAAACAGCCCCTGCAGTGCCTCCCAGAGCAAAGCCACTCTCTCAACAAGATAGCATCTTGCTGCAGCTCAGGTTTACAGCCCAGAGGTATCTCCCAGCATGGCCTGGCCTCTCTGCTGCCTGGTTTGGCTTAAATCACTAATCAAGGAGAAGAGAGAAGGGAGACCATGCCAGCCACCCTCGGGCTCTTGGCTTGCAGTGAGGAGTCAAGACTCTTTCCAGTCTGGCTCCAGCCAAAATTGGCTGTGGCGCGTGGCTGACCTCAGGCAAGCTGCTGGAAAAGGAAAAGCTTTCAAGTGCAAGGCCCTCCTGCAGCCCAGTAATTGGAATGGTGCTGGTTGACCAGGCTGGGATGAGCCACCTCAGGCTTCCCAGCTGGGATTTGATGCCTTCAGGAGCCATTTCAATCAAACTAGCTACATTTTGGACAGACAAGGAAGACAGAACAGCAGTGTAACAGTGGAACCCTGCCCTCATCAATGATATCCCATGGTCCTGGTACTGCTCCATGCACATGACTGCAGATCCACAGAATGGATATGCAGAACTTCTGCCTGGAGTGGGAATGTTTCAATGGGCTCCCAGGAGCTTTGGGGTGTCTCAGTCTCCTCCCAGAACATTACTCCCTCTAAGCAGCCCAGCCTGGGAGGCAGCAAGCAAGCACTGGTGTGCACTACCCAGTCCCATGGTGTTCTGAGCTTGAAGATGTGTTATCTAGAGAAGATTCTCCAGCATTGGCTCAGATGTGTGCTGCCAGGGCCCTTAGGTTTGCCCAGCAGCAGCACCACCCCTGCAGAACAAGTAACTCCCTCTGGCCTCCCCATGAGTAACCTGATGTGTGCTTGCTAGTCTTGCATAGGTGATGCATGGAAGCAGCAGCAACACTGAGCTCTGGAGTCAGCTATGGCCTGCAGGGAGCCTGTAATGGTCACAGCTCCACATTGTTCTGGTTAGGGGAATAGGAAGCTCAAAAACCAAAGGCATGGCGGCTGGGATACTAAAGAACCCCAGAAACCCTGCTCTTCTCTAGCTGAAAGCCAGGCTTAGCCCCCTGGTAGCAAAGCTTAAACTTGAGTGTGCTCATTGCTCTCCTAGGGCATTGCAAAGGGAACACACTCCTCCCTTCTCAGTGAGTTCCCATACTTAGATGGTGGGAGGAGGTAACAGAGACCTGAATGCAGTCTGCCAGGTAGTTTTCCTGGGCAGACCTTGGGAAAAATCCTCCCTTGCCTTGCACCAGCTCCTCTGATTCCCAGGAGGGCACAGCATTTAAACCTGCCATCACCTTTGGCTAGAAGGAACCAGAGCACCTTTCTTGCACTCTGCTTTGAATCTGAGACTGCTGCAGGCTCAAGGCAACAGGCCCTGGAACAGCAGAAGTTGTCAACAAAAGAAAAGATAACTCAGCCCGCTGCAGAGATCAGTTATGGTGATTGCTAGCAAGAGCTACAGTCTAGTTACGTAGCAAACGTGGCTAGCAGACACCCCTAAAAGCCTTTTGCCTTTTCCGCACCATCCTTAGTTCTTTGGAAGACCTGGGAAGTTCTGCTTCCTGGCAAGAGGCAGACAGGGGTGAGGTACCCTTGACCGCCTGGCAAAGTGACCCAAGCCACCCACCCCTTGGGCTCACAAGTACACATTGAGTGTCTGGAGGATCATCTGGCGGCACAGCGGGCAGTTGCGCTGGTAGATGGCCTGCTGCAGGAGGACTTCTGTGCACTCCTGACACAGGCACAGGTGCCTGCAGGGCAGAAGCAGGACTGTCTTAGTTTGGTCTTGACAGATGACGCATTTCTTGCGTTCCTCTTGTTCTTTCAGGAGCATCCAGGGGTCATTATCCACAGTGCCCTCAGCATCCCTAGCCCCTGCATTCAGCTGCTGCCTCCTCTGAGCTTTCCCCCAGGAGGTACCTGGCTCTTCCCTGTGTGGCTGCAGTCGCTGCCCTGCCACGCTTCGACCCAGAGCAGGACGCGGTTGTGGTACCTGCTCAGCATCCTCATCGTCCTCATACTCTGTGGGCAGATAGGCGACCCTTGCCAGCATCGGCCTGTAAGGAGCTGCGTATCTCAGGGTAGGCTCAGCTGCTCCTCGCTCGTTGCTTTCCCTGTTCACCATTCTGCCTCCTTGGCTCCAGTTGGTCACCTGCAGGCTCCATTCCACCAACCTGCGCCAGGTCTGCGAGGTCATGGCCATACCCAGCGTCAGCACTGCCACCTGGTAGAGCCGCCACACATCCCGCTGCAGGCGGTGGTAGGAAGGCAGCGTGTTGAAGTAACCCAGCACGCAGTCCGTCAGCGTCCACAGCAGCCCTGGGTTGAAGACAAAGGCGCCGACAGCAATAATGAGAACCAGCAAGCCCAGGCCGTAGATATTCACAAAGAAGGTGGTGACGAAGAGCTGGGCGACGGAAGCCAGGAGCTCGAAGGCCATTTGGCACGGTGACCACAGCAGGATGGACACGGCGATGGCACCGCTGGAGACGTGCGCAAGGAAAGCGGCCAGCAGGTCGGTGACCCTGAGGAAGGGGCTGGCGAGGGAATCCCACAGCGCCACGGCCAGGGTGAAGAGGTTCTGCGTGCCGATGAGGCACACGTTGACCAGGCTGTTGACCAGGTAAGCCAGCAGGCTGGTGCCGATGGCCAGGCCCTCGCACACCTGCCTGGCCAGGGCCTGCCCGCAGCCCAGCAGCCCGCAGAGCTCACGGTGCAGCAGCTCCTTGCCCCGCAGCGCCAGGTGCGACAGGAGGTGCCCCAGCACCTTGAGCCCCTCCAGGAAGCAGCAGCACCCCCGCACCACGGCGGCCAGCCCCTGCAGGGCGCCCATCGCCGCCCGCCCCACGGAGGCCAGCGACAG
>JANHGB010047586.1:0-29132 GCA_026283785.1 Coracopsis vasa
GGTCCACCTATCAAATTGATGTCTCTCCAATTTAGAGACAAGGATGTCGTGTGGGACAGTGTTGAACGCTTTGCACAGGTCCAGGTAGATGACGTCAACTGCTCTACCCCTATCCATCAGTTCCGTAGTCCCATCCTAGAAGGCCATCAAATTGGTCAGGCAGGATTTCCCCTTAATGAAGCCATGCTGGCTGTCACCAAGCACCTTGCTGTTTTTCATGTGCCTTAGCATGCCTTCCAGGAGAATCTGCTACAAGATTTTGCCAGGCACAGAGGTGAGACTCACAAAAAATGTTTTCTATATCCTACTTTTCTGCATAGATTACTCAGTGTCATGCTTTAATAAAGGGGTAGTGGGTGGATAAAATAATAGAAACCCACCTTTCAACCTACACATAACTGTTTAAAGACACCATCCACCTGAAACACTCAAAATTTTCTGGATTTTGTGGCTATTACCACATGAAGGAAAAGTATAAAGACAAGAATTCATGAATTGAAATTATAAACAAAAACCATAAATATCTGCATAAATCAAATGTTCCTGTTTGTTACATAGCATCAAAAGCAGAGGGCAGAATTTTTGCATGCAGCCTGATGATATTCCCCTGACTATGCTAACAAAACAGTTACCTCAGCAATATTCTTTAATCAGTTGAGAGTACAGATGCCACCTATGTGATAACTCAAATTAACAGCATTTATTTTAAAGAAAAAAACCAGGAGCAATAACAATAATAATAAAAGCAACAGTAACATTAACCACCTTATATATTTTAATTATTCAGAAACAAAAGTAAAAGCTTCCAAGCTATAAAAAAAATCAAGTCAAAATAGCAATAAAAAGTTAGCAAACTAGCTATTTTTGTTCTAAAGTAATATTTGCATGAATTATCACAAAATTTATTTTAATTTGAATTCATTGTTTCATGACAAGAAACAAATAAAAAAACCCCACCCAAAACGAAAACACACAATGATGTTGTAAGTCCTTGCTTGTGATTGGTACACTCAAATTATGAGGGTGGGTATGAGTCCAAAATACCAGTCAGAAACTGGGTGGCTATTAAAGAGGTTCTCATAAGGACACAGAAATATAAAGCTTGAATATCTTTAGTTCATAAAATTCTTCAAATTAAAGTTCTACAAACTTATCGTCTGGAAAAGCTTTTCACTGTACAAATGGAATTTAATACTGAAAATCTAGCTTTTAATAATCTGGGGAGAAGAAAGCAAATCATTCCACAAACAATAAAAACATTCTGTGACCATGGTGGGGTTTTAATTATCTCAAACAGGGAGAATGCTATCATTCAGCTATGGACTCTTTACTGCCATTTATTTAATTTAAACAGCAATCATATACCAGAGTGATGGACAGCAGCCTACAGTAAATAGGTTAGGGTAGATTTAATGCTTGCCTTCACAGTTAAAAGTCTAAGATTCTATGAAATGGAAAGATGCTTGGTACTATATTCTCCTCTTAACTAGTTATTCACCGGCTAGCTGACAGTAAAAGGAAGTAACAATCCATCATCTTCAATGAGGAACCAAAGCAGAAAAAAAAATAAAAGTCTTAATGATGTTCTGACAAAAACAGCAGGGAAAAGGCAGTGTAATTTTGAGATGCAAGGATAATACATAAATCCTTGACTTTTATCACACAGTATGTCATCATAGAGGGCTATTCACATCTGGTATAAAAGAGAGCTACACACTTATTAATTTACTCTTGAGTCTTACTAGTTTGAATACCTTCTGCATCATTTTGCCAGGTAAAATGACAGTACTGAACTCTGACCAGGACAAAACCATTTACCTAATAAAATTTCATTAACTGAGAGTATATGAATCTTATTAATTTTACTTTAGAATTCAGACAAGAAAGAGTAATAGGTGTCCAACACTTCAGCACAATGATAATGATTTCTTGTGTTGAATTAATAGCAATGCAACATGCCTAATTTCAGCAGCTGTTGGAAGCAGTGGGGTCGCTACAGTCAGAGTAAAGAGAGACTTCTACCTCCCCAGATAAGTGCATTCAAACCAAACAGTGCATACCAACAGTCGGCAGTATCCTGCTCTTATGTTAACAGTGATTAATCACATTGCTGATTAGTTCTCAACTATCTTCACTTCTGTCCTCGCTGCGGATAAGAACACTGAGCTGCTCATTAAAAGAGCTGCACATGAACTGGAGGAGGGAAGGATGGTGATCCCTGAAGAATTATTACAACCAGCATGAGTTTTTTTCAGCACTTTGTATAAGCTTAACTGAGGTCAGATGTCAGTGATTCCCCCCACGTCTCCTGAGGCCAATACCACTTTGCACCCTACTACTGACAATACTGTCCAAATAGCACAATTCAGTTTTATTGGTGTAACATTTGTAGAGACTACAGCATGGGGGGAAAAAAACCCTAAACAAAACAGTTGCCTCTATATATTTAATAAGTAGTCTGCAAGTACTGGAATATGCGAATATAGCAAAATGGGTAGGATATGGGCAGATAGTTATATAGTCATACTAACTGGATAATTTGTCACAGGCTCAGTATTATTTAACTCCTTTTCCACCGCCTTCTGAAAGCTAGGCATTCAATTTAAATTACTCATCCAGTTATCCTCTATAGACAAAAGAGAATGATCCTCTAGAGAATAATTCTATCATCAGAAATTAGATACCCTGGACAGAATGATTCACTCCCTTGAGATGCTTGTTTTTCTGCACTGGCCATAGACACCCCTAGGATGATTAGTTTGGACCTAGCACCTAACTTTTAGAAGACAAATTTTTCTGAGAGAAACTTTTTCTGAAAACAAATTATAATTTCAATCACTAAATTCTTTTAAGTTGTTGAGCAACCTACTTCTGTCTCTGATTCTTGGCCTGCAGGCTTTGGCCAGATTTTCAGAAGTATCTGCAGTATGACTGGACATTAGACCAACCTGACCACAATTGTCCAGCATAACACTGGTCTTAAAAGAGACCTTCAAGGATCACTGGTGTCTGCTCTCAGCTGAATTTGTATAGTCATTGAAAAAGCCCTGTATTGATTGAATTAATTTACTATTCAGCATTCTTCCAGATCACCCTCTCCCCCTATTTCTGCTCTCTGATCTGACATAAGTATTGGTAGCGCTTAAAATCAGAACTGTCCGAGCTCATCCACTGCTGTAAGAAACCTGGCTTCTTAAAACTAAAAAAAAACCTAATCTATGTGCAAAATGCTGTGGAGGCCACCTCATTAAAGTTTGGCTGTAAGTTACTGAACAGTAACAAAACAGATAGTTTTAAAGGCATCTGTTACTTAGTCACACATCCTTGTGGATTTTGGTCTCTGTAACTCCTGACAGCTGCTTAAGTCATTACCATATCCTCATCAATGTAATCAGTACCCTAAGGCTGCCCTACCTCTCAAATTCACAATCTGCAATGCTGCTCACTTCAGTGCTTTGGGGCATATTAGCAACTCAAGCTTTTTCTGCTTTGATGTGCATGTTCTGTACCACTGACCCCAAAATATGCAGGTCTAATGAATTGGCTTTAATAGTTTTCTTACCCACTTAAATGTTTTTGTTTTAATTGGCTATACTACCATGTGTCCTGAACTACACTGAAAAGTTCACAGCATAGATGCTAATGGTGCCTTTCTAATTACTGCTTAATGAACAAAGGTCTGTTAGAGCAATTTCAGAGGTTAGACTTTACAATTAGGAACCCCATTTTAATAAAAATCAACCTAAAATTTCACACATAATAGAAATCATCTACACCACAAAATTATATTTTTTAGTTATCTGGGGTTTTTAAAATATTTGTATAAATTCTTCTAGTTATACAAAATTGCTATTTTCTTCATTCCCTTTTAATCTACCTGCCAACAGCCACATCTTCAGCTTTATCATATTGTCCCTGAAGCGTACTTAACTTTCATGGATCAATGCTCTGGGGCTGAACTTGATTTCTCATTTCATTTACTTAGGGAGCACTGATAACTGAAGGGCAGGGTCATGCCATCTACTGGCAAGTTTTACATCCAGGCTTGTACAAAACAAAGCCCAATGATTTGTCTTAGAAAACTCCAAAGCTTATTCAAACTAATTTTTTTTTTCCAATATTTCCAATTGCATAGGTATCAGTAAAGATATTCTTTCTAATGGAGACAGAAAGCATAACAGCTTGTCCTATTTCATCCCCTGTGCCACCTGCTTCGTACATCAATGGCACTACCTAAAGTATTTCTGTATTAATGCTAGCCTGAAGACCTGAGATCATGATAACATGGTGAAAGTTTAAGATTAGAGTAGATGAAAAGGATGGAAGGTCTCCCCATAATGTCAAAATACCATGGGTTAGGTATTAGCTAGGTCCAGTATCACCAGTCTCTATGACAACACCAGCTTTCTGCCCCCTTCATTCTCCTTGTTACATTAAATTTAACATCTGGGGAGTTTAGCAGAATATTCATACACCTCTGTTGCACACATTAATGGTTGTTCTTTAAAATGTTCAGCCACTAGCATATGCGCAATTCAACAAGAAAAAATGTTGGGGAATTTCACTACCTTTTCTATTTAAACATTTAGATACAATTTCACAGCAATACACAGTGTGATATCACGCTTTTATTTCTCAAAATGTAGCTACAAGGATATTCAATTTTCTGCCACAGTTCTATCTGCCCACAAACTTTTTTTATAATCTTTATTTTTAATGTTTATTAAAAAATTCACCTTACAAACTAAAAAGTTACTTTAGTTGCACTGTTCAACTAGCTACACATTAGCATGAAAATCAGGTAACATACAGCTTTCAATAAAATTAATGATGTGATACTGTTAGTTCAACCATACTAAATGTGTTTGGACTGCCAGAAATCCACATTATACTTAGATCAGTTGAAATCTGCATGTGTCTAGGTACTCATCTACATGAGCATTTTGGGTTAAATCAGGAGAGAGTTTTAGAAATGGACATCTGTATTGTGATCTCTGACTGAACCTTGGTTTACCGTGTGTAGAGGTTTGGAATTATACAGGCTAGCTTTCTGGTGAATTCAGTCAAACAGTAGAATGTGCTCCTGTATCCAGGGTGTCCAGCACAGGACCAGACAAGAGACAGACCTAGCTAAATTCTAGATTTCAATATCTCAGCATAAGGTGCTCTCTCTAAGGTGATCTATTGTGTCACAGTACTTGATAATATTAGATGTGGCCTACATACTTAGGGAAAGAGTAAACTGGAGCTCCTAAAAAACCTGCCCAGCCCTAACAAACAAAACAAAACAAAACAGGAAGCTGAGTAGGTCTTAGGAGGTTTTGTTGTCTCTTTTTTGTTGTTTGTTTTGTTTTGTTTTGTTACTTGGATGGTTTGTTTTTAAGAACAAAGCAATTTTTGCACAAAGCAGATAGGCAAATCATATCAGCAGAAAATTACCTATACTAAGTGTAGTCACCGGACTAAATTTTTAATTTACTTTTTAAAATAGTAAAATAGATTGTTCAAATCAGGATTATAATCACTTTTACGGACTTAGCTAGACATTGCTAGAATGCCTGCCTTTCTGTGGAAATCATAGAAGCTGTTACAGCCCTACACAAAACATGAAGAGCAGAAACAACATTTCAGATTTCCACCCTTTAACTACTATCCAGGGGTTAGAAGAGGACAATGTACATTTCTTGGCTGTTCCTTGCTGCTCTCTCTAGTCACTTAAATACCACCACCTTCTCTATATGGACAACACCTGATAAATGGTCTCTGCAAAGGCTTAGGTGTAAAAGGTTACAATGAAATCTGAGGGAGTTAAAAATTATTTTCACAGTTCTTAATTTCTGATAACAGAAAAAGACATCTTTGTTTCTAAAAACCAGGCACAAGCTAAACCAGTATTTTTTTATATTTTTCCTCCTAAAAACATAAAATGATGACTACTTCACTACTACACTACACTACCACCAATTACTGTAGAAAAATACATCTTCTCTCTATAACAATTATTTCTTATTCTTATTTACGTAGCCTATGTAATTTCATTAAAATGCATGTCTGAGGAGGTGAATGTAATCTATGAGCAACAATTATGATTCTATTTATTTTCATTTCTGTCTTCCTGAATATTGATTTCTTCCTCAAACTTTACTATTTTTGCAGAAAGAATACTAACTGATTATTAAGTAATCTTTAAATGTTATAGTGAATTCTGAATGGACAGTTATTTCACTATCTGTAAAACTAATACAAAAATAAACACCTACCAAACTGATGCAGGTTTTAGAACACAGCTCGTGCATTATGGTAAGAAAATGTTTCAGTTGTAACACATACATGAAATTGAGTCTCATTGACTGGCTAAATTCCACAGTTAAGAAGACCACAGATGATCATTTTTTCCTTAGAATTGAGTCACAGTTCCAGAGGGCAAACTGATTTTTTCATGGAATACAGCGAAGGAATATCACTGTGACACAACAAAGGACAAGACACTGTCAGATAAACCAATGCAGAGCTGACACAGAAGTTGAGGGGTAAATGAAATTCCCATCAGTCTTGAGAAAATATTCTACTTACTGGATGTTTTTGTCACTACTTAATGAAGCTTCTGTTCCTGCCTGCAGATCCTTGCAGGTGAAAGTGAGAAGGAAAATATGGCTGCATAGCAAATTTCCTCTGTATGCATGCTCTTAAATACATTCATTAATGAAATACAAAACCAAACCAAAGCCAAGAAGAAAAAGAAACAAAACAACCCACAATACAGAACCACAGTGAAATGCAGAAAATTCAGTAAAATTTCAATTTGATGAGATTTGACCAAAGACAATTGTGCCTTAATCCAAAAAAAAAAAAAAAAAAACAAACAAACAAAACCACAACACTTTAAAGAATGGCTTTAGAACATTTTAGAACAAAGGAAGTGTTCACTCGCTCAATTGGTACATATTTACAAATTTTCATGCTTAAAGGACTTGCATTCCAATCTCCAAACTGAACTTTAATGAAAGCTGTGGGTAAAGAACATCATCTTCATTAAGCATCAACCAGCAATCAAACAAATAAGAACATTTCAAAGTAGAATTCCCACCCTGCAGGGTTCCAGTGAAGGAAATAATAAAATGAAATATGAAAAATAAAACTGTTCTTCAAGAAGAACAGATCTAATTAAAAGGAAGACCTAACAACTTCATGGATTAATTGGGAACCAACTGAGATAATTAGACCTCTGGGAGTAAGATTACACCCATCATAAACTGCTTTTTTTTTGCAACTACAGGTTAAGTGCTCAAAGCTTTAATTGGGGGCAGCACTAAGAGGAAAGTGGAACTCGCACAGAAGAATTAATATTTGGTGAAGCAATATTCTGAAATACTTTGGCATCGTTAAAAACCACATTATTATTTTTCCCCAAGTGCATGGGATTCTTGCAGCCAAGTTGACAACCGTGGTTACAATTTGTACCAATCAAAAAATGCTCACACTATTATACTTTGACCTATAAACCACATGTAGCTACTCTGTACATTAGTAGTTCAAATACAGTTTCACCCTCTGTGATTACAGTTTAAATGAGCTGTTATTTTAACACATCCATACACCACAACAGTTTCTGCAGTAGAACCATGTCTTTCAAGAGAAATCTAACCTGAGAATGTTACACCAAATTAAAGAGAAAAAAAAAGAAAAGAAGAGAAAAGAAAAGGAAAAATCTAAAGATCTGGTAAACTGCTGCAAAGAATAACTGCTCCTCAGAATTGCTCCAAGGACTAATTTTAGTTAAAACATTTGAAACAGAAACAATTTAATGTCATATTACAAGTGTCATAGAAACCTTGGCATCCAGCTGAGGAATTGTTTGCCCATTAGATAACTTGGAAAGCAGAGTAGGAAATCATTACTAATACCACAGGAAAGGTGGTCAGAGTCCCCAATTTAATTCCCCTTTAGAGGGAGAAAGCATTTGAAGATGCAAGAAATTACATATTTTTGAAAACCACAATATGTTCTTTCCTAAATTATAACATTCAAAATAAATACAATTTCTTTTCAATTACAAATTTTATTTGCATGCAAAATAACTGATTTCAATACTAACTCATCATCTTTATTTTTGAGATTATATACAATAGATGAGAAAGTTGAGTTCTGTAAATGTTTTAAAATACCATGCAGTATACATGGGATGGGATTTACTGTGATATAATTTTGATGTAAAACAAGTTATGTGTCTATAGCAATCCAGAGAGTAATCGGTGTAATTAATCACCCCTAAAAATCTAACCTAGAACAGTCTGAAGACTGTTTCTGAGATGTGTATTTCAGTGGGTTGTGAACATGTTACAAGGTGCATCTCTGAGTACACATGGTATGGTTTGTGGCCATTTATTCAATTTGCTAAAATATTTTCAGGAGGTCTCCAGCCATTCTAGGATTAGAATAAAAGAAAAAAAAAATGCCTAAGATTCCTTTTATGTAATTGATTCACATTCCTTTTATCTTGTCCCAGTCTTTGTCAAGCTGTCAAGCTCCAGTTGTCAGGCTCTACCTGCATAATTAATCTGCAGTTATTCATTTAGGCATGATGAGTTTCTTGAAGACTAAGAACTATCTTCCAAGCCTGATATGGTTACCTCAGCTAAATGGTATCTTAGGGAACTTCAGCCACTGCTCTTTGTTTGAGATGCTGCTTGGATGTGCCTTGATTCTTGTCTGGTTTACCGTATCTCCTCTTTCCTGATGCTATAGCTTGGGATCCTCTCTTTTCTTTATTTTAAACTCCATCTAGTAACATGAATCTAGGATGAATATCAAACAGGGGAGGAAGACATCATTCAGACCAATGGCATCCCATCATCATGTCATACAGACTGGCAGATTTCTTGGTTCCTGCAGTTCTCTGTTGATTCTTCTGGCCTCTGACTGTGTTCACACTTTGCCCTTTGGATTGGCACACTTTGCAACTTTTCTTGCTCATGATTTTTTCTAGCTCCAAAAAGGTCTGCAGCTTCATTTTACTAGAACAGCTTCATTTTATTAGAACTACACCATGGAGCAATATATTAATTGACATAACTACTGATGTCAGTTTTAGTCAATGGAATTGTGTAATAAAGTTTGTATAATACCGTGACTTAGTAAGATAACAATAAACACATCATTAATAAGCAGTAACTAACTTGTAACTTGGTGTGAGAAATAAATATGCAATAACAAAGTAGATCTATTAGAAATTTTATCAAAACCCATATAATCTTGATCTCTCAAAACACAGACAAAAATCTCCAAAACATCATTAAGCTATTTATAAGTGAGTGCCTCGCAAAGCCAAGATTGTCAGTTGCTTCTATTTCTACATGCCTTCTGGATTCAGGCACTAATGAACCAATAGCTATCAGCATGACTTTTGCTGAAATACTGTTACATTAATGAGTTTGGATCAGCTGCTCAAATACTTTGGCTGAAAAAGATGTCTGCTCGGGAAGCATACTAGGGAAGGCAAACATAAATGTTAAGTTTTAGCCCTTTAAATTTAGTTGATTGCAAACGTGATGCCCAGAAGTTTTTTTTACATTCAGTTTAATTTGACACTGAACTGAATAAGTTACACTGTATACAAAACTGCCTTGCTTATCTTTCATGCAAAAACATGGGGACAAGTTCTTCTCTTTATTATACAATTCATAACCCAAATGATATCCTATGTTACATCAGTGTAAACCACTGGTGAATTTGTCATTATTATGTTGAAGTCAGCATTATTCAAACTTAAAAGTTATTCCCTTAGTTGTGCTATACCTCTATATTATCCTGCCTGAGACTGACACAAACTCCAGTGGGGTCACATATCCCTAGAATTAACATTCTGGTGTGAAAAGGCAATGGGGATTATGTATGACATTGTTTAAATTATTTCTTTCTGTTATATTCAGTACAGTACTTCCCTGGAGCACCTTTAGTCATTCAGTTCACAATGAAAAAGATTTCTGTATATTAGTCTATTAAAGGAACCAGAATATGAGTCATCACTCATGTATGTTGATTTTAAGTAAAACTTCCTCAAATAATGGTAATGATTAGATTATACCTGAATGAGTTGCCCTCTGCACCTATGAGAAGTTAAAGATGGTACAACTGAAGCTGATGGCTCAGTACTGTGTAGATCAAAGAATGTGTTTGAAAAGGGAGGGGAAAACCATGTCTATCATTTTTCACCTACAGATTACTAACTATGCCCTTGGGGGAAAAGAAAATATGAAATAAAGTTTAAAGTGCATTCAAGGCAATTTAACTGGACAACCTGAAACTGAAATTCTAGACACAGTATTTTTAAAATATTTTAGCTACACTTGTCCTAAATATGAAGCAACTGCATTTATCTAGTTTAAGTTAGGCACCAGCACTTGGGATTTGTTCAGCTTCAGGGTTGTATCGTAAATTCCTTGAGGGAATTCACAATTCACCAAATGACGCATTGTTATTATCACAAAAACTGAACCATATTCAACAAAACAGTACTCTATGGGCAGAAATTCTGCAGTGTATAATTATAGTTGCTGTTTCCCACCCCAGGATTAAATGTGTTTTCACTTTGCAACTTCAACAACAACAACTAAGCATCAAACCCACATTTCTCCACCCCTCAAAACACCTAAAGAGATTCGTATTAATATTTCATTATTTTGTTATCCAGATTCTTTGAATAAATCCCACTTATAGTATTCTTTCATTGGAACATCTGCGTTTTCCTTCCTTTCTAGCACAACTCTGGATTTTGAAGTTTGGTGTTTCTTTTGTTTTGGTTTTTGAATATATGACACTGGTACCAAATACAATTATCAGCTGCATCTACATGGTAATTAAGGTCATGTTTCTCTGTTGATTACTATAAACACCTTTGAAAAAAAAGCAAAAAGCCCTTACTCATCTCTTTTTTTTAGCAGTATAAAAGACTGTGGTACTCCAGTTTATGAGTTACAGCATTTTGTGCAGCATTGTTGGCATCTTTAGCTACTAAAATCCTCCATACTTCTTACCTAAATGCCTAAGGTTCTGTTCCATTCTTAATTACGCTTGTGTAATCAAAAAAATTTTTTCAGTCTACAGGCTTTGGAAGTCCTTGCAGATAGGTAGAATGGATATGAACCCTATACTCATGTTGGAATAAAGTGCAAGAGACCTACTCATAGCTCAGGAAGTTTAGATGTGGTTTCGTATATAAGTCCATGCAATATTCTTTATTGGCGCAATAAGATTAAAGGGTCTTGCAGTACATTGAGCATCCAGTGATGAATACTACTTTATCACTATATTATACTTCCTGTCATTTAGACAGCATTGATGAGCTTGCCTATACAACAGAAGCAAACACATGACATATATCCTTGAGCTAGCATTGTCATCATCAGCAGCATTGTCTGAAATACCTTTAGAACAATTAGCAACATAACATAGCCACATTTATGCAGTGTTGAGGAAAGAGGTCCTTGGCATTGCACCAGTAAAATATGACCTTGTATATTTGCATGGTGATGTGCCATCTGATGCAGATTTATTTGCTTGGATTAGCATTAGTTCACAGATTCATATATCAGAACCTATGTCATTATGTTACTTTTATCCTAGTTCAGTGTGGAACTAGTACCTTCTGTTATACCTCTCCTGATATCCAAAAGCAAGTGTGCATTTCTATGCTAGAGGAGAAAGTTGTGTGATAACTATTGTCCTGAGGATACTGGAAAACTACAAGACAAAAATTCTCATTCTGACTCTTAAACTACCCTCCCTTTCTCCTTCTCTTCCTTTTTCTTTTCTATATGCCCATGTGAGAGGATAATTTACTCCCTTACCCATGTCTTCTCATCTGAAATTTTTAGTAACCTATTTGGCTGGGTGGCTTTTCATTGTTTCTTTTTGTTTTTATAAAAACGAGATGCTCCTTAAAACCCTTTGAAGGCACAACTTTGCATCCATAAAACTTTTAGCAGTGGCATAAAGATTAACAGGAATACGAAAGGTGGTATCTTTGATTACCAAATATAGATGCAAATCAAGTAGTCGGATGCAGTTATTCTACTGACCTAGTTTTGCAGGTAAGGAATTGTGCACTTTTCCAAAAGCATGTAACTGAAAACTGCCTACCACACCAATGAAAAACACACATACACTCTAGAAGAAGTTTAAGTATGTTTGCAGGGGATTAAGAAGAGTACATGAAGTTGCAATCTTCTTGAATTCACCTTGCTGTTTAACACATACGTGAAATGACAGTAATTCTAAAGTTGCTTCCTGCATCTAACTGCAGACTTGAACTCTGCAGCCTTCTTAATTGGTCTTGCTTGTCACACTTTATTTGTTCTGATTTTATTTTAAACAATTATTAAATACAAATGAAAACACTAAAAGCTATTTTGCTCCATTAGCCTTGTGCATTCCAATCTATATGCAGGCCCTACATCAACAACTGCTGCAGCAGTACTGTCTCTTTCAGGATAAAGACAAAACATGGACTACATCCAACTTTTAATCAGCTGTACAGATGGGTTTATTTCACAAATGCACTAGGCTGCACAGATGGAAGTTCCCGAATGCCTGACAAGGTGTTAAAATTGTTACTGAGATTACAAAGGAATAAAAAAGCAGCACTGGAAATTAGAATTAGGACTCTTTCTCTTAAGGACTTATTAGTTCAGAACATAAATTTTGTCTCTGGTGTGTGGAACATTGTTTGCAGAGGGGAACACAGATTAGCTATGATAACTGTTTTCTATCCCTTAAGAATACACACAGTCTTACAAATATCTAACTAACTCAACTGTTATACCTGATACAATACTCACTGAAATCAGGCAAAAGCATGACATAACACTTGTGACCATCCAAAGGCAGAACAAATTGAGCAGCAGTTTGCGCACAGTGGCAACCTAAGCAGCAGTTAAAAAAAAAAAATCCTGCAGATATCAGTAGAGAAAAATAGTTTTATACACACTTAATGGTATTATGCTTTTGAGCAGTTTTATTATAAACTCACATTTTATGCCTAAAAAAGTTAACTGAATTATCATACTTGACTGAACAGGTTACAGTATTCATCACTTCCTGGAATACTATGCCAATTTATTATCATGATGCCAAATGTTATAAACTGTGTTTTGGAAAGGACACAATAATAAAAGAGGTCACGAATAACTGTGATCATTACAGATTCCTGTGCTCTTGTTTGCAAGAGTGGAAAGCTGTAGAGACAATGCTATCTTTATGCTAAGAGCACTAACCTTTTCTTCATCTTTATTATTATAAGTTTGGGGTCACTGAGAGAAGAAATAAGGTATCATAAGTGCCTCTGCAATCACTTCATATATACTGAGTTGGAGACAGTTGTGTGTGGGTGAACCAGAAACGGACTGCCCTAATGCACTGGAAACTACACCATAATTTTATGCAGAGCTTTGTGCTGAATATTTTATTCATAATATACTCTTCTGAAGAGCTATGATCTTTCCCTGCTATGAATAAGAGATGTTAATTGGCCAAAATTCTAGTTTGTCTTCCATGCTAAAAATTCAGTTCTGTGATGAGCATAACACATAGTCATTGCATACATAACACCATATAGACAGTAGATACCTTTAAATGGATCAGATTCAGATAAGGGAAAAAATGTTTTACTGGATCCCAAAAGATGCAATGAACACGAAAGACAGTAGTATTCATTTTACAATGTAACTTAGAACAGAAGGGAAAACATCTTTAAGAAGCAGACATTAAATTTAAAAGAATCATGGTGTGACTGGCATGGTAGAATAGTCAAAGTAGACAAAAAGGCAAAAATATTCCATGAATAGTTTGGGCTTTTCAATAGGAAAAAAAAAAAAAGAACAGGTTGCAGATGGCAACTTCATTCTGATTCTAAGTAAAGGTACACATATCTGCAGGGACATAGACACAAAAAATAAGGCAGACATGAATAGGAAGAAAATAAGATAACATAGATTTGCTCAACTCAGACATCCCGAATTAACATTTCTCTGACACCACAATCAGTTACCCTATAGACTGCCCATTGACACAGCATATCACCAATACCTTGGTATATTTATTTGGTGAAATATTGGCGTACATAAATGGCTACATAATGTCTTTGCACGTCATGATCTACATTCCTGAAGAGGTAATAGTGATACACAGGTGTTATTCCATTGTTTAAATAAATTGAAGGTAACATTTTAGTCAATATATGCAATGACTTCATTCTGCTCTATAGAATAGTCCAATGAAATGCAACTAGAATTTTTCGGTTTTGAGGTTGATTTCAGCATAACTTATTTGCGAATAATTTATAGTGTGTAAAGACAATGAAATTCTAAAATACATTTATAAAAATACATTATTTCCTTACTGATGAATACAAATGGTAGGTTAATAGTCTTATCACCAACAGATTCAAAACACAACCTTTAAAGAGAATACATTTTATCTGCATAAGGAGTCAGACATTAAATTATACACCATGCAGATCAGCAAATACTAGGGTGGAAGACTCTCAGTGGAAATACTGGCAATCCAGGAGGTAAGTTATATTTCACTGGTATCTACCTCTTTGTCTAAAAGAAAGTTGCAAGGTGACGACATGCTCAGTAATAAATGATGACAGTGGAGTGTAATGCTAATGTACCATCTCTCAGGTAAGAAAGAAAATCAAGATGCAGATCACTGGGGATTGCTTAAAATCTCATGAAATATTTCCCCATATGAAAAGTACTATCAGTGTTAGACTTGGTGACCTTTGCAAACTTCATTTTGAGTAATTATATTTTGCTCAACTCAGACATCCCCAAACTTAAATTTATCTGACAACACAATCGATTACTGTATAGACTGCCCATTGACGAAGCAGTTGGGAACTAGTTATAAAATAATATTAATAATTTCCATAAAATTCCTACCCTTAATGAAGCATAGCTGCTTCCTACAGAAACATTAGAAAATGCAGTTTAATATCTTTAGATAGAGAAAGACTAAAGTCAGTGAAATGAAATAAACTTCAAACATAGTCTTTATTTAATCTACTTTTAGATGTCACAATCTCAGACACCTAGTGTAATCTACTTAGATAATATCCTTAGCTAGACTTTGGAATAAAAACACACAGTTGCAGAAGTAAACCACCACCCAACCTGTTAGAATTTACCCTGAGATCCAGTTGTATCATTACCATAACTACAGAGGAAGTTTAAAAAACTGTGAGATGAATCCAAGCCTCTGTTATCCAATTTCACAAAAAGATACTTCAAAGCTGAATTTTAGACAAAAAGTACCTTTCTTTTCTAGACAAAAACAATTACATATGAATTACCTTTTTATTTCTTTTTAATACTAGTCAATTAAAAAAATCCCATGTACATTTCAGAGCATAAAAGTCAACTGGGGCTTCAGGCTTAACACACATCTTTCCAAGAAACAAGAATTCTCTGTAAGTTCATGCAATTCACTCATGACAGTGTTCTTGAATATAAAAAATAGGCATACTTCCTGCCCATTTTCAAGGAGGGAGAAGATCATCAGGGGAACTACAGGCCTGTCAACATAGTCTCACTACTTGGTAAATCATCCTGGAAGCCATATCCAGGCATATATAATAGGAGGAGGAGGTTGAAATAGCCTACATGCATTTACCAATGATGAAATGTTCTTGACCAACCTGATTGTCTTCTGTGATGAGATGGCTATCATCTTGGTGAAAAAGGTGTACAGTGATGACAGCAAGGCTTTTGACACTGTTACCCACAGTATCCTTACAGATAAACTGGTCACAAAATGTTTGGATTGGTGAACTATCAAGTGCCTGGAAAAATTTCTTGGACTGCCAGGTTCAAAGGGTTGTGATCAGACATGTACAGTCCGATAGGCAACTGGTTAATAGGGTTGGATATGTGGCCAATGCCGCCTTTGCATCTGATATCTTGACTAATAAGCTGAGGCAGAGTGCATCCTCTGCAAATATACAGATGAGACCAAGCTGGGGGCAAGTGCTCTGCATGCTAGGACAGGCCTCTATTCAGAAGGAGCTTGACAGGCCAGGTTAATGAGCAACAGGTACCTTGAGATGTGCAGCAATGTCAAACATGGAGTCATGCCCCTGGAAGGAAAAACCCCATGCAGCAATACAGGCAGGGGCCAACTAAACAGAAAGTGGCATGGCAAAAAAAAAAGACTGAGGGGAGCTCAGGGAAAATATGTTAAATGCATCTTGGCAGCATGGTCTTGCAACATGGAAGGCCAACTGCAAAATGGGCTGTATTATCAAAAATCTAATCGGCTTGAAGAGGGTAGGATTCTCTCCCTCTTTTCAGCACTTGTGAGGCCTTACCTGGAACAATGTCCAGTTTCAGGCTCTTCATCTTGAGCTGGGCTTTGGACCTCCAGATAACCCTTCTAACTTAAAATATTTTATGGTTTTATGATTGCTACTTATGCATATCTCTGCCAGATCTGTTCAGAATAAAATTCAGGGACAATTTTATACTTTAAAGCTTACACACTCGGTTGAAGTCTTAGAAACTTGTGGTGCTATAGACAATGTGACTTTTCACACAGTGAAGGACTTAATTTCACACCAAAGTCTTGACATACAGGTAACTAGTACATTCACTAAGAGCTGGGTATACCAACCCAAATTAGGTGAAGTACAGAAGACAGATGAAGAAGCATTCCAGTGTTCTTTCAGGTCAACTTAAAAATTCACATTTTGAAAAGCTGAATTTCCCTCTAGTTAGTCTTGGAATACCATGAATGATAATACAGATGAAAGTCTGCAACTACTGAAAAAGAACTAGCATCACAGAACACTTCAAATTTGACGTTAATCCAAAAGACATCCATATGAAGATCTCAGTCTTACAAGAGATGATGGCTGAGAAATAAGTCTCTTGTTCCATGTTGTTGTTAGGAAAAAATGATAAGACATGAAAAGGAAATAACTTTTTCATGAGGAATACTACATTTTTGACACTTACTGGCTGGGGGACTATTAGGAAATAAACTGTTTGAGGGCTAGAAGGATAGTGATCTATCAAACATATCAGTATATTACGCACTCCTTGAAGGAGCAAACAAAACAAACACGTTCAAACTGAACGATAATCTGTGATGAGGTGGGTAGAATATAATGCTTCAAACACTCAACAGAAACATTATTGTGGGTAACAGGAGTGCATAAATAGTAAAAAGAAAGATGTAAAAAACAATCAGGAAAGAGACTTCCTGGTATTAGTAATGGCAGTAAAAGGAGGTTAGTTTCACTGTATATAAACTTCTGGCTGTGAAAATAAAATAGTTTCTTGGAACACTCATTCACTTGAATTTCAGTAGATGAGATGCACTAAATTACAGTCATCCCTAGCAAAAATCAAGTTTTTTTTGTTTTGTATTGTTTTGTTTTAACATAGTTATCAGAAAATTGAGGTGGTTATGATGGCTTCAGCATGGTAATTGTGTGGTTATGAGAGTTACTTAAGAAACACGAAACTTGGTCCTTCCAGTCTATACTGTAGTCCTGGAGGACATTCTTATCACCAGGCTAGAATATGAGTATTCTCTACTCTTCTTATAGAAAACTCATAAAATCAGCAATGCAGAATTGCTCTAGTTGGGGCTCTAGTCCCTACTCCCCAGATTTTTATCCAGTGCTGTTCAAACAGAAGTTAAAAAAAAAAAAAAAAAAAATATCCCCCAGTCTTGAATGAATTTTCCCCTCTTAGTTTAGTAATACCAACAGAAGACAATGGAGCTATGCTTCCTCTTCTGTTGTCTTCTTTTGGACCCATAAATCTTTTTTGTATTAAATATCACTTTTCTATCATATTGACATTGGATGAGAACATGAGATTTATTTTAATGTGCAAGTGGTCACCAGCATATCGTTCACTGCATGCTCTGTACCTGCCATTGAAATAGTGATACCCTCTAATCACAATTTCATTTAATTGTCTTAGCATAATACAATACATTGCCGAAGTGTCCTTGCTGTCAGTACCACATAGAGACTGGACACACAGTTTTCACCACAACTGCGATAATAATTATCCAGCTGGAGCAAATCTAAATGTGCAAGGAGACCATTTGCCAAGAAGACAACTACACTGACTAAATGAAGGTAACAGACAAGAGGGAAGTGGGACAGGATATTCTGCATTGATTATATACTCTACTGGACATTGTACTTGTTGAAATCAAGAAGCAGACCAGGGGATACATAAAAGCTTTGTCACACAAATGCGAGAAAGCTTTTTAAGTTTTTACTGGATGTAACCGATTTCACTTCATGGCAAGAAGCAGAAGGCACATTTCCACTTTTTTAGTTATTTATTTTTTACGCTTTTTTTTTTTTTTTTAAGTGTGTTCCACTGGATTTTATTTTGGTGAATACCTATGTCAGGTTTTATTACTTAACAGCTTCCTGTCATCCACAAACATAAATAGGTGTTTTAAATTTGAAAGCAGAAATGAAGATAAAAACCTAATTTCTCTGAGACAGAATTGCACTGGAGATTTTACCATATGGTAGTGCTCCATTACTGAAGCTTTATTTTCATTGGTTTTTGAAAAATATTACTACATTCAAGAAAGCAGATAAATGCTATTAACTTTAATGCCTTTTTAAACAAAGTAATCTGTTGACCAAGTGATAATGGATCTTAAAGTAAATATACTCATTACATAGGGTTTTACATTATTGTGATTTCCCTCTTGGTCACATGAATCTCTAAACCTGACATTTTTAATTACAATTATAATATGTGGTATGTGAACACCTAATTAACTTCATACTATATTTAAGGCAGACATAAAGATAGTTCAGGGATTCTACCACCAAACTTAAAGGGTGTTATCACAAAAGCCCAAAAATACTGCTTGCCATTTCACTCACTTGGAAATGAGCTGCACAAGATTTCCAGAGCAAAGCTACTATCTATTCAAACCTTGAAAATTAAAGTTTTATTTGAAAGGCAATCGGCTAATTCTACAGGCATGAGACAGGCACTAGAACTCATCAAAAATTTATCGACAGGAAAGGTCTGAAGCTGTCTTACCATTACATGTACACCCCAATTTAGATTTTTAGTTACTTTTACTTGAAAAATTGGCTCTGACTCTCCACATGGCTTGAGGCATAGTTTCAATACTACTTTTTTCTGCCAGAAACACCTGTCTTTTTACTTTAGTGCCAGAAGGGCTTAGCATCTTGTCAGCGAAGTAACACAGCCTGCACATTTATAGGTGTCACTCACTTTGCCATCTGTTTTTTAGGATAACAGTCACCACTATCACCCAGCCCCTCCAGAGGTTCTAACAGTCTTTTAGAATTAAGGCTGAGGTCTACACTGAAAAACAGCTAGGGGTATCCCATCACTTCCAGCTCATTCTAGGTGTCCTGGAACCTTAAATCTGAGAATACCTCATCCTACATGTATTCAGTAACTATCCATCATGCAAATTTTTTTGTCAGTAGCATCCTATCACTTCTTTAAAGTGTTACAGCAAAAAATTGTCAAACAAATGTCTGTCTGTTGCATACTGAGTGAAAACTGCCTGCATATAAACATCAATCCTTGCACCATGTACAAAACTACAGGCAGTTTACTTCTAATCTCAAGAGACAGGACCAACATCATCACTAATCCAAAATTAAATTTCATTGATAAAGCTGTTAATCAGATAATATGGCAAATGGATTAATAACAAATGCATATAGTACAAAAATGCAGGTTTAATTTATCTATTAGTTAACAAAAAGGGGGTTATTTTAAAGATTTTTAAAAATATCTTTCCAAGAAAGTACTATTTATTAATCCTCACTTCTCATAAAAATAAATAAATAAATAAATTGTGCCACAGACCACATTATATGTCTTTTATGAACCAGTGCAACTAAGAAGTTTTTTTACAGAATACAGGACCAAACTCAGAAGAGATAATATATTTTGATGTAGGGGTGACATCTTAATACTGATGTGAGAAAATGTATGAGCTGGTGGCCTTTAAGCTGGAGTAGGAAAAAGAAAAATATTTTCCTTTAGAATAGCATTTAAAGTATGTTCAAAAGTTTGCCTCAATTGGGGACCTATGTAATCCTAAAATATAAGGCAGGTTCAAGTCTTGCAGCAGGACCAATTGGAGGAGATAACATCATGCAAGTACTCTTATGGGATCTGATATCTAAATTCTTCCACAAACAATATGACCTTCACAATTCTTTAGTACATAAACATTGGTTTATACTTTCTCTACTGTTAAGGCATTAATTAAGGAGCATTTATGTCAGCTACAACTTTTCCCTGTTCTGGAATTAGTACTCAATCAGTTCTGCGACCAGGGAGGGCCAAATGAACACTACAAATACCTTTCTATGTTAAAATCCTGGCAAGGGATTTCTAATGGTAATGTTTTGGTTGTTAAAAGATTAATGTCTTCAGGTCTAAAAGAATACAATGAGAACAGATTACGAAGGTAAATTTTCTGCTAGCTGAATATCTTCCTGATAGATATCTAAATGTATAATCCTGTCCAAATTACCTGGAATAACACAACCTCCTCATTTTTTTCTAACAACTCATGCATCCTAATATACCATTCACACTTTATTATCCTCTTCATTACTTTTCTTAGAACAGGACATCTGTAAGGGTGGACAATGATCAGTGAGAATGCCCTGAGCAGCTATAAAGTTTCAGATGAAGTCTCCTCCTTTCTTTTTATAAAGCAGGCAGGCAGATCCAGCAGCTGTCCCATATTTCTCAATAGCTGAACTGCCTGTCTGCCAATCCAGTTAGGTAGAGTCCAAAACCAACAGTAAACATGCTCACGTTGACAAAATTAATTTCTAAGCCAGAGTACAGTGTACAATTGAGAAAAAAATATAGTAAACCTCAGTGTAGGCGGAAGCTTTTAAACAGGACCTTTTGGAGAGTCTAAAGAGACAATCCTGCTCCCCTCCCATTCCACCTCCTCCTCCCACCCACTACATTATAGTGATTTGTTTCAGCTTCCTCAATATGTAACCTGTTCATTTCTTTGATGGGAGTTGGTGGATGCTGTCCAGCCTTTACCTTGTACACTGAACCTATCCGGGCAGGTTTTTCCTCTCTTACTCTTCACACTAAATTTACTGCATTAGTTACTTATTGGTGAAACCATGTCTCTGTCACCAGTGTAGCATACCTTCAAAAGTAATTTAAGCAATCGTGTTAATATGGCATCACTAGGACTCTGTAATTACTGTGGTCTGCGTGGGGACATTTTTTTGGTTGTCATTAGATGTTCGTTAAGCAGCACTCCTGGCATTGAGCTGTAGCTGGCCACTGTTTTTCCACTAGGCCCAATTTTCTTCCCATTTTGAATTGGAAAAGAAGCAGCCTGAAATTCCTCAGCCAAGTCAGCTTGTTCACTATATTATGACATTTAGGCTGTGTGGGTGGAGGGGGTTAAGAGCGGTTCTGCCTTGCCATCCCTGTAAAACATTTTAGACTCTCATAGAGAAACACAGCAGTGTCAGTGCAGTGGTCTCATTACTGTGGAAATATTACATGTAGCCATTAGTTTTCTCCCTTCAATTAGTGACACTCAGTTAAGCTGTGCCCCCAGCCTGCTCTAGCTGTTGGCAGCATTGCCAAGTCAAACTTGTCTCCTGTTTGGAAAGTAAACTGGGAAAACCTACTGTTCACCAGTCACACTCGTTGGCTGTGAAAACGAAAAGAGGACAAGGACATAGACTTGTCTGAAAATATTATGCAATTAATTTGCAAGTAAGCAAATGGCACTGGAAAAATTAGGGAGAAGATATTCATGATACACACATGACAGTGTTAATACGATGCAACTTCCGGAGTGCTACTTCACAGAGTTCCTTCTTTTTTATCTTTTTTTTTTTTTTTTTTTTTTTTTTTTTTAATGAGGGCTACTTTTTTTCAACTGGACATATCAGAACAGATTTGAAAGGTCAGCTGTAAAAAACAGTTCTGTCTTCCATAGGTGAAATCCAATTCAAATCATCAGAATAAAAAATTCTCTAGCTTGAGTGACAAAAGGAAATGCAAAACTGAAGCTCCTATGATAAACCTTGTGGGGCAAATAGTCTATGAAAATAGATAGGCATAGCCTAACAGATGTTAAACGGAATCTCACTTATTGATAGAAAAAGAGATTTGGGTGCTATATCTGTACAAGAGATCCCTTAAACAGCTGGTGCTGAGATATGGTCAGACAAGATCAAAGTTTTCCTATGTGTTAACTGAACATGAGATTTTTAGGTTTAAAAAACACTACAAACTTTTGAGTGTCCAAAATAATGGCTAAGAACTGCATTTCTACCATCTTGAATACAGAATCAAAAAGCTTGAAACCAGATAACAGTGAAAGCTTAATGGAATCTATATACTTTGGATCTGAGAACGATTCTTATCTGTATTTGTGCTGCAATTATTTTGCTGTTTTGTTTCTTCCACATGAAACCAAAAGCTTATGGCTGTTAAACACCGGAGTGTACATAAACTACACCACTGCTTCTATTGTTTATTCTATCAAAAAATTCTACATTCTTTTGATCAGTTCTCTCTAAATGAGCTGCTCCAGTTAATCATAACTGGAGTGCTGGAATTTATACAAGCTATTAAGGAACTACATTTGTAACAGTTCAGTGACTGAAATTACCTTTGCAAGATATCTTGACATAATAAAAATAACCTTTGAACCTATCATTTTCTTATGGCTTCAAAAACAATAATCCTAGTTTGCCAAGTCTGATATTCTAGCTAACTGGCCTAACATGAAATATCATTTTCAAACAAGGCTTCTTTAACTTATCCTTTCATGTGAAAATACTGTATGTAGTTTTTACTACTTAAAGGTCAAGTAATAGAGTACTTGGATTGAATAACAAGCAGGGATTAGCACACTGAAAGTAGTCTGCTCCCAAGACTTCTCCTAAACGACAGATGGCTAGCAAGCTGTATGAAGCCAACTATTAAGATACTTAGGAAAAAAAAACAAATAACCAAACCAACAAAACCAAAAATCCCAAAAAAACCAAAAAAAACCCCAAACCCAAAACCCCCCAAAAAATCAGAAATCCAAATCCCTAACAAACAGAAAGAAAATGTATGAGAATGATCCATGTATTAACCTATCCATATTGGTCAGTTACCTGTGGGCATTTGACCTACTTCCACGATGTCCTCCTACAGTGATACAGGCTTTTCTTCTTCTCAGCAGGTAGTAACCTTCCAGGAGGAACTGCTGAGATCTACAGGTATCCCTACTTGCTGATCTCACAAATTGTTTTTGGTGATACTTACATTTCTGCAGTGTATGTACCTTTTGCTCTCTCTTAATTTTCCATTTTCTTCTGACAATCCAGAAACAATATAGCGCAAGAGCAAATGGCCTCAGGTTCCACCAGGGGAGCTATAGTTTGGATATTAGGAAAAAATTCTTCATAGAAAGGTTTATCAAGCATTAAAAAAGGCTACCTATGGAAGCGGTTGAGGCCCAGTCCCTGGAAGTATTTAAAAGATGTGTAGATGTGGCATTTAGGGACAAGGTTTAGTGGTGGACTTCGCAGCATTAGATTAATGGTTGGACTCAAATATCTTAAAGGTCTTTTCCAACCTAAGTGATTCTCTGATTCTACAATTATGAGACAAAGGTAAATACTGGCTGCAGTGGCAAAGTTCAGTGCATCTTCAATAAGTAGCATGTTCAGCACTATTTTTGCATATTTTATAATCATATAATATGGGTCATTAGTAGATTGTTAGAAGAACATTTTCAAGTATCAGGTTTGGTTTATGTCAGCTTATCATTCCTTCACACTGTACATTTCCCATTGAAGCCATGGAAAGTCAAGAAATCCATTTTATCACAAGCTTCAGGGACTCACTTGCGTACTTACACTTAGAAAGTGTGTTAGTTTAAGCTTAATATAAATACATGTACATAAATACATGTTAATATAAATACATGACATGCAACTCCATTCATTATCAGCTGTATAGGTTCATACAGAATTACCCTGTTTAAAAGCAAAATAAGTAAGGTTTATATTCACAGTCAAATAAAGAACCCCAAAATTCAGAGTGATCAAATGGTGCTCTGAAAATATATCTCTCAAAAGTTAATTCTCTCAAAAGTAACTTCTTTATGTCCTTCTGCCTCTCTTTTTTCCCATATTTCAAACAGAAAATAGTAGGGAAAATCCTTCTGAATTCGTAACTCAGATAACAAATAACAAAGAGAACAGTCTTTACAAAATAACCCAGTTGCTTCTAACTGTATTTGTAGAGCAGGATGTTAAGAATATTAGAAAACCCATTCTCTGACATGATAACAATTTCATATTGTGCCACTGTAGGTCAAAAAAAAAAATAACAGTGTATGTTTCCACCTCAAATACTCTTTGGGACTGATTAATACAATTATACACAGTTATATTTGCACTCTAACAAATTTTCATCTAAAGGCAAAACGAAGTTTGCAATAGCTCTAGGCTCTGCACAAATTAACGCTTCATTGAATATTAATGAATTACTCTTTGTGACTACTTGCTATGCAAATAATACTTGTGTCAGAATTTATAATTACATTTATTTCAAGGTAAAATACATGAATATTAACGTAAAAAATACTTTCACAATATTGAGTAAATCAATTAAGACACGTGCCACAGAATCCTAAAGTAATGGGCTTGCACAACAAGGTAACACTATTTTTTCAGCCCAATTTCTAATGATTATGAAAATTCAGTAGTATCCTAGAATTTTGCCTCTAGAAACTGTGTTTGGATTTGGTTCAGAATTTGTAACAATTCATATTAGTCATATCGCAGATAACTCTAATTTATCAGTTCAAAGCAAACTGATACTAAATATTTTTGTTGACTTTATCATACATTTTGTATCACCAAACGTAAGATCATGTAATAGTTGGTAGAAGCTACACCACTGCTTGCATCCTTCTTCCAGAAATTATAATGGTTTTTTTAATTGTTTATGTAATGTCTATACAAGTAGCTTGCGGGACCAAAAGCTGAATGCATTTGTATTTCCAACAAAATCTTGAGAAAAAAGAAACTGTTATAAAATCACCTTAATACTGAATAACCAGTACTGGTTCTACAAAAGTAATATCAGATATCAATTCTCTTCTTGAATTGCAGACTGAAAATTGTTTCAACATGCTCCTAAAACACAGTCTGTCAAATAACAGAGACATAATTTTTCATAATAATATATTAAATATAATTTAGGAAAGTTGGAGGAAACATATCTTAGATTTCTCTGTTGCTGAGTGGGGAAACCTGGATTAAATACTTGTTGTTGGCTAAACCCATGTAATGTAAAGAGAAAAATAATTCTCGTCTTTTATTTTGCAAGAATAAGCCATAGTAAAGGCAATGATAAGAAGTAAACTGCTACAAAGTCAGATAAGGAACTAAAATATTATCAGCAAGCAAGAATACAAATTCCATAGATTACTAATTTTAATTCGCCCTGTATAGTGGAGAATACACTAACAGAGCGCTGTTTAACAAGACAGTCATAAAGTATAGAAACTTTTACTTATCTCATGGCATGCTGATGGTGTTGAGGTTACTGAAATGAATTACAAAATTTTACCAATGAGATCAGTTCTGAGCACACAGTAAAGTCAGGAGTGAATTTCACTAATATGAAACAAATGGATATAATTAATTATAGTGTCAACCACTCTAGGAAAGGGCATCATACCAGCAGAAGAGCGAACAAGGATGTGTTGTTTTCTACCTTCTGCCATAACAGCAAATTTTTCTTTGTACTCCATTCCTCCTCTCACTTTCAAACAGATGTGTGATCCTCAATGCAAGAAATAATTTTAAAAGCTATAAAATTCAGAAAATGTAATATATATTGCTATTGCTTTGCACTGTTGCTGCTGCAGTAGTGAACTACTGTGAAACACCTACTGTGCACAAAGCTACATTCATGAGCTATATTAACTAAGTACCCTTGTTCAAAACAAATTTATGATAACTATCACTCTAATTTCACACCAGTGCAACTTCATAATATTCTGAAACAGGAAAGCTTCATCTCCTACCTCTACAGAGTTAATTCAGATCTATTAGCCATGCATTAGAGGAGGGACTGGAAGTCCCACCAGCAACTTAATGCAGTCACTGTAGCCAGAGCCATGCACTCAGTGAAGCAATACTTCTCCTTTAGCTGTCAATCTTCAGTACCAGAGCAGCAGGGTTTTATTTTATCTTTCCTTTTTTCTCATTTCACAAGGGTATTTAAAATTTGATCACAACAATGGTTCAGTTCATATGCATATTACAAACTGCTTTGGGGACTGCTCAGTGCAAAATGGGTGGATAATGTTACAGATTAACTTGACTCTGGAGTGGGAACTGTCAGCTATATCCTTTAGCTGGGGAAAAGATTTCAAACACTACCGGGAAAATTATGAAGCCTAATCTTTCTGCTGTGCTAGCTTGTAGTATAATCCGAATAATGTGAATGTGCTTTCCATCTGACTGAGGTAGGCATGCTGATAAGTGATTTGAGAGATTTGCCTGGTATAATAACCAGTTTTCTCTGTCTCACTGGATGCCAGGAACTTCCTGAAAATCTTTGCCTATGGCTCGACGCAGACTGCTGAGTAACCACAAAACTATTTGATAAAAGCACCAGTTTTGTCCAGTATAAATCAATAGAATCCTGCTGCAATAGCTGTATTTTACTACAGCACTTGGCTGTTATCAAGCAGGGGACCTGTTCTGACTATTTTAACTTCAGAGTATGTATCCTTTTCCCAGCAGGAATGGCTGTGCTATGTACTCAGTGTTTTACCCAAAAAACGTTCAACATTCACAGCACTTCACTGCCCTCCAGACAAAGACTAACTGAAAATGTATTTAAATGCAGATATAAATTGTTTTGCTCAAACAAAGTAGACAAATTGTGATTCCTCAAATGCGAACTCTTAAATCTGAACTGGAAAGATTTTACAGCAATTTCACAAGTCCTTCCTACTTGATGTGACTCTATTATTCCAGGAAAAATTCCACAAAAAGTCAACTCTCACACAATTAATTATAGATATTCTTGAAATTAGCTGAAAGAATTTATTGCAAGTGAAAGAAAACTGGAAAACGTCTCCCAACACTAGTGTTCAAAATGCTATTTTTCGCATCTCCTCTGTACCTTTTAATCATGGAAATGTGTTTTAGCAATATGTTTTCTGGATAGACTCATGGCACAATAAGAACTATCAACTTTATTCTCCCTAAAACTGAAATTATTTCTGGAGAAAAATATGGATATAATATTCTGGAGAATAATATTACTTTCTGGAGAAAATTCTATGCCGCTAAGCCTAGAAAAATTCCACAAGTTAAATGTTTCTATTCCATTATTATTTCTTGTGTCTTTCCATTTTTCATGTTATACCTTGCAGAGCATTGAGATTTGCTTAAAGCATGTACAATCCCAACATGTTGTTCTAAGAAAAGGACAAAGCATTCAGGGGCAGCAAGTATTTCTTTTTCCTTGAAATTTCACTTACAACATGGCGCTGATAATCTTTCCTAAAGTCTTGGTTTCACTGAAATTGGTAGAATTTGTTACCTTTATTCCAATGAAGCCAGTTCTCCAATATATGACAGACCTCTATGATACAAGGTATAAATGTGATGCAATAATAATAATTATAAATATTATATATATATAATATATATACATAGTCAATATAATATCTAATATTAATATATTTAATAATCTTATTTACAATAGTTTTTATATAATAGTATATAAAATTATATAATTATTATAATTATGTAATTATTATTATACTTATTGGTAAATATAACTATAATATTGGTAGGAGACTTGCCAGGCTGGTCAAGAAAGTTTTAAACTAGATGTATTGGGGGAGGGTGCATCATTCCATCTCAACACACCCAGTCAGTTGCCAGCACCTATAATAAATGCTCGGAACAATGTAGAGACGTTTCAGCTGCTCCAGCCAATGAGTCGGCTTCATTTGGAGCTCGGCTCAGATGTCTCTATACAAACACCGTAGTATGTGGAACAAAGAGGAGGAATTAGAGATGTGTGCACTTCTACGGGGATATGATATAATTGGTATCACAGAAACATGGTGGGATTGCTCCTATGACTGGAGTGTTGAAATGGAAGGTTACAGGCTCTTTAGAAAAGACAGGCCCTGCAGACGGGGAGGGAGAGTTGCTATATATGTTAGGGATAGGCTGGAGAGAAGGAACTCTGTCTGGGGACAGGTGGTCAGTTAAGAGAGAGTTTGTGGGTCAGGGTTAAAAGGAGAACAGCAATGGGGGACATTATTGTGGGGATCTGTTACAGACCGCCTGATAAAGAGGACTCTGTGGATGAAGCGCTCTATAGATAGATAGCAATAGCCTTGTGCTTGCAGGCCCTTGTCTTCATGGGGGACTTCAACCACCCTGATATCTGTAGGAGGGATGGTACGGCCCAGCACAAGCAATCCAGGAGGTTCCTTGATTGTGTGGAAGACAAATTCCTCCTGCAAGTAATAAAGGAGCAGACAAGGAAAGGTGCAATGCTTGACCTCATGCTCACCAACAGGGAGAGGCTGATTGGAAATGTGACACTTCAGGGAGCCCTCGTTGTAGTGATCATGAGATGGTCGAGTTTGAGAACCTCAGGACAGTGACAAGAGCATGCAGCAAGCTCACTGCCCTGGACTACAAGAGAGCAGAAGAGAACTGGCTACCCTGGATTTGGAAAGGCTGAGGCTCTTAATGACTTCTTTGCCTCAGTCTTCACTGGCAAATGCTCTGACCACACCACCCAAATCTTGGAAGGCAAATGCAGGGACTGTAAGAATGAAGACCTTAGGCCCACTGTAGGAGAGGATCTGGTTTGACACCATCTTAAGAACCTGAATGTACACAAGTCCATGGGACCTCATGAAATCCATCCGCGGGTCCTGAAGGAGCTGGCAAATGAAGTTCCTAAGCCACTTTCCATCATATTTGAAAAATCATGGCAGTCAGGTGAAGTTCCTGATGACTGGAAAAAGGGAAATATAACCCCCATTTT
>JANHGB010047587.1:0-33361 GCA_026283785.1 Coracopsis vasa
ACCCGCAATCTCGCCGAATGCCTCGCTGTGGACCAGCGGGCCCTGGTCGCGAACATCGCCCCGCAGCTCGAGACGTCACTGGCCGAGGCCTTGCACGAGGCTGCCCAGAGCAGTCGCAAGCTGGGGTTTTCGAAGCAAATTGCAACAATTGGCCTGGCACTTGGCCAGTGGCTGGAAGGTGCTGCCCCGGCATCCCGCGACCAGCAGCAAGCCATCCTGTTCAACCATACCTCCGATACCGTGCGCGGCTGGGCGACCTTCGCCAATGCCTTCGCGCTGCGTGGGGCGCCAAGTGAACAGGCCTTGCACAGCCAACTGCGCTTCGCCACCGACAGTCATTTCGGCGTGCGCGAATGGGCCTGGCTGGCGCTGCGCCCGCAGCTGACGAGGGATCTGCACAACAGCCTCGCCCTCCTCCAGCGCCACAGCAACAACGACGATCCGTTGATCCGCCGCTTCTGCATCGAGATCCTGCGCCCGCGCGGAGTCTGGTGCGAACACATCGCCCGCCTCAGCGCCGCCCAACCGTGAGCGGCGGGAGACCCCTAGCGTCCGCCTGCGCGCAGCCCCGCGCAGCCACCGGGCTCCACCTGCCGCCCGCCGCTGACACGGGGGGGACACGGGGGGGACACGGGGGCGCTGGTGCCAGGCATGGCCCCGAGCCCTGCGGTGGGGTCCCCAGGGGCTGCCGCGGGGACGGCCCTGAGCGTCGGGGGCTTCACCCTCGACAGGAAACGACCGAGTGCAGTTGTGAGCCCCCGGGGCGCCTCCTCTGCTCCCGCTGTCCCCTCCGGCATCCAGCCCTGCGCAAGCGATGGGAGCCCCCTGGGCTCTCCCCTGCCCGCCGTGCAAAGGCAAGCCTTAAGCACCTTGGAGAGTCGTCCTCCTGGGGTAAGGACAACGGGGATGAGCCTCTGTGCCCAGCACCTGTCTCGGGGCAGGGAGGGTGCGTGGATGCCGAAGCCTGCGACACACCACGCATGTCTCTGTGCTTGGGCGCTGCTGTCACTGTGAAAAACTTTCAACGCTTACTTAGCCAATGTCCAAAAGCAAAAGCCAAACTGACAGCAGCGGGCAGCTGCTGGGAGGAGCTCTGGAGGCCTCTTGGCTTTTACTCTGTGGTTTGGTAGCATCACCTATGGCCATGGACCTCCTCGTCACCATCCCTGTACCTGTCCCTGTCTGTGTCCCCATCCCTGCCCCTGCTCCCTGCTGCATCCACGCCTCAGCCTCATCAATGCCCACGGGGCTGCATGCAAAGCAGCAGGAGAGCAAAAGCTGAAGGGGGTTCATTCAAGTAAAACCCAAAAGTGGCCTTAAAGAGCAGAAAGGCTGTGTTGGTGTAACTCTGCGCAGGGACTGCAGAGGTGATGCTGCAGCAACTGTCCCGCTCCCTTTCTCGGGCATGTCTCACCACACCATGCAAGCACAAACACATCACTTCTCCCAAAGCTCAGCTCAAGTCTAGGCTACTCAGCCCATGGCATGGGGTGCGCATACCGCTTCACACTGAGCCCTCACCAGTGAGCAGCCGCTGCCAGACCACCAGCAAGGCCAGCCTTACCTGAAAACACAGCTTTGCAGGAACAGGACATGGTGGTGTGGTTGTTTGCTCTAGAAATGAGAAGACGAAGGGAGGACATGGTAGCAGGGAAAGAAAGAGGCAATTTACCATGCCGGCTGCAAGCAGAGGAGGAAGCAGCGCACACAGCAGCAAGGGAGGGTGCTGCGGGGAGAGGTGCTGCTTCTTGGCTCAGCAAGCAGGCATTTGCTGTGCTCACCCTTTCCCTGAGAAAGGGCTTTTAAACACGAACTGTTGGGAGGAAATGTGCTCTTGGTTCCCCTGCCTTTCATGTGGGTCGGCAGCAGTGTTTTGGGCACCCACTTACCTCTGAACAGCACCTGAGGTGCATTTCCTTCCTGAGCAAGCAAGCAAGGAGGTTTGGTGGTCATCCTGGGGCACCTCAAAGTGTGTGTGTTTGAGCTCTGGGAGCCTGAGCAAAGCAGCAGCCAGGCAGACCCCACAAAATGCCTCGGCACAACCGCCGGCAGAGCTGCAGAGCCAGCAGCAGCCACAGTGCCAGGGCCAGTGCCCAGCCAGGCACTCAGCTTCCAAAGCCACCGGGCTCCACTGCAAGCATCCTCTGAGCAGGCACCGTCCTGCTGCACCTCCTGCACTCCCCACAGCCCAGACCTGGCCTCTGCCACCTCCCCGCAAAATCACTGCCCACAGTGACTGCCTCCTAAGCTCAGCCTGAGGGCAGTGTGTGCCCTCTGAGAAAACCCTCTCAGGTAGCTGCTGAGCACAGGGTGAAAGCACCACACCTATTTCTGGGTGTTTATGGGTTCTTTTATCTCTCTTGTCCTTCCTCATTCTCTATCTGTCTGTTGAAACACCCAGCACTTCAATAAAGCTACTCCAGTTTCCTGCTCTTTGTCTCCTCTGTTTGAGCTCCAGGATTTGGATGCTGATGTACCAATACATGGATTACTCTGTATTTTTGTTTTGTGCAAAGGAAAACTGTAAAAACTTCACCTACAATTCAAAGAGGGCTCAACTTGTTTTCCCGCTGTAGGAACCAGCGTTTGCCTTGCCCTGCTCGTTTTTTCTTGGAAGCCTGGATGGATGACAGAGGAGTTTGTCAGACTGAGACAGAAGAGGAAAAAAAGCAGGTGAAAATTGATTTGCAAGGAAGTTACTTAATCATATCTTTGTGCTTTTGGATGTGCCTCGAGCTTTTGTATGTATCTGTGTATCTTGTATATTTGGGAGATGCTTGAGAGACGCGACAGCCCTGTTGATACATCAATTAAGGACCACGCTGACAAGAGCCAAACTCTCTGAGGTACCTGACGTGCTCTCAGAGATGAGAATCAACATTCCTGGAAAAAGAATCTCAGAGAGAAAACAAATGTCATGACCAGGATTTCTTGTTTAGTTTTACCTAGAAAAATAAAAAATGGTTTTCCTAGCAGCTACATGTCATGAGCAAATGAAGCAAGGGTGTCTTTTTTTCCCCAAAAAACAGGCAAAGAAGAGCTCAAAGACCTAAGTACAGAGGAGGAGAAGCAGAGTTGTGCATGCCAATGCCATTGCAACCTGATCAATGTCCCCACAATTACACAGAAAGATGCAGACATGCACATGTGGCCCCTCTGAGCCATGCCCTACAGCCCAGGTTATATAGAACCCTGGTGTCCATCCTGCCATGGTACCCACAATGCTCTCAGCCTGAAAGACATCATCTTAAACACAAGGCAGCATGATGCCTTCTGGAGCTAAAAGCTGCTGAAGGCTCTTTGGGGATGGGCACGTGCTGGTGGTCCTGGGGCAATGTCCACCAACTCCTGCGAGAGGACTGTCAAGGAGCAGGCAGGGGCACTGTGTGCAGGAACACACTTGTGGCAGGGCCTATAGACTGTCCCCAAGCCAACAGTGAAAAACCTGGAAGGCCCCATCAGCTGGGGCATGGAGGAGTCACAACCAAGGAGGCAGAAGTGCAGCAGGCACATGGATACCAGGAGATGAGACAGCTGAGCGCATTGCAAGAGGATGTAACCAAGACATGATCTCAACACCAGTGCCATGACCCAAAAAGTTCATGTGGGAGACTGCATGAATTGGAAGAAGAAAATAAGTTGCTGAAGGGCTCATCCATGCAAAGTTATCACTTCTGGTTCTATGCTTGAGCTGCGAGGAGCTGCTTAGGGGAAGCATTGTAAGGTAAGTGCTTGCTGCCTGTCTTCTGCCTTTGGGGGCACAGGCCGGTGAGCTGCATGGACCACCCTGCTCAAGCACAGCTTCCTCCTGGCTGGGGATCACACTGCCTTCCAAACCTTTGTCAGGAGGAGAGGGGAAACTCTGTTGCTTGAGACAAACTGAGCCAGACTGCAGGGGAGATGGCAGCAGGTGAGGCTCAGTCTGTGTCGTGAGGGGATGCTGGGCTCCTCGTTAGCTCCACGTTTTCCTTCCCTCTCCCTGCTGGTGTGAGAAAACGCACACTGCATTTGTTCAGCTGCCAGGAGTATGGCAGCTCAAGCACCATCTTGTTAGCTTTGCTGTGTGTCTTTTCCCACAGCATTGCTTTAAATAATGAAGGGAGTCATGATCCACCAGCTGGATTAGACGTTATGAACTTAACTGGCTCAAATCCAATGGTGATATATTTGGTCTCATTATTTTATGCACAAATGCCACAAAACAGCACAAGATTTTTTATTTTTTTCCTAAATACTCTTTTTCTTTTAGCACTGACATTTCTCTTATTTGCATTAAGATTTGCACTGAACAGTCTGTGCCAGACCAAAGTTGTCAGATACTTCTGCTTTTATGGGTGGTTTGTTCCAGGAAATCAGGGCTGGAAATTGTATCCCCAGCCTCAGAGGTGGGACAGCGAGCATTCCCAGGGTGGAGAACATCTCATATTCAGGGACCTGCTGTGTGAAGAAACGGGGGAAGCTGTGAATGCATCGTGGTGCCATGGCCAGGGTGGTTCAGGGAAATGGAAATCGAGGTCCTCATGTGATCTGACTTTTAGCAGCCGTCTGAGCTGTAGTTTCCCCAGCTGCATGGGGAAGATAGTTAGTAATATTCAGCCTGCTTTATAAAGTACTCAAAGGCTTATGAGGCTTTTATTAAGCAGAGATCTAGATGGAAGTGGTGGGAAGCGCCATTATGTGACCTGCACCCATGCTCTTGCTGTTTCCAGTGAAGACACCCAGCAAGGTGCGTGGAGGGTGAGGGATGCAATGCGACAGGGAAGCAGCCATGCTTGATGTGGAGTGCAAGACTTTCTATCCCCTGCAGTGGGAAAATCAGCTTCCCTGTCATGTGGGAGACAGACACAGGGAAGGTTTTGAGAGGGAGGGAAGCTAACTACCTGCAAAACCCAGATTTACCAAGGGGATCAGAGGTCAGAGGTTTGTAAGAAATGCTTTGAGCACAGAAAGATTAGAGGGGAGAAGCCTTCACTGTGGATACTTTGAGCTTGCAGCAGTACACATCCAACAGAGGTTGGCCCTACCTGGGAAGCATGAAATTGCCTCGGACCAGGCTCAACATGTCCTGCTATTCCAGCAAAGAAAAATAAAAAATGCACAAAGAGATGGGAGCCACCTGGGATGGTAATGCCCATCAGCTCAAAATGATGAATTCTTAGTGATGAAAGTGCAAGAAACAAGGGTCTTGTCTGCAGTGATTTACCTGGACATCCTGGCAAGACCGTGCCATTTTACAATTCAATTCAGCCTTCAAGCAACACATTCCTGATGTGCTTCCAGAACTAGTCAATGTCTGCTTTGGGTATTTCATCTAACAACCCAGACAGAAAGGGAGATTAGAGAAGCAGAAACCTACAATATTTTGGGGGAAAAGTCTTTCTTTTTCCCTTTTGCTTTGTGTTTCATATAGTCTTGGGCCAGTACATGCCATTGTGCTGAGTTTGCTATTTGAAGTAGTTGCTGAAAAGTCAAGACCAAGTTTGAGAGCATCTGGAAAAAACATGAACGCAATGAATCTGAAAAGCAAAATCAGGCTTTCCCCATTTTGTTCTTCATTAAGCAGAGAAAGGGAAGAGAGTGCTCCATGTATTCAGCCATTCAAATGCAATGTACTCACATACTGTCTGGGTGAGCCCAAGCATCGCTCTGCAAATATTGACAGTCTCTTCATTTAAGTAAGAGCTCTCAGAGTCGAATTTTAAGTGCTCATTTTGTGCATTCCTCAAAAAAAGTCATGCAATTAGGGGAGAAACAAGCTCAAGTGTGGCTGGTGTCTCGAGGCATCTCACCCTATGCTACAAAGCACCTACCTATGACATGGCTGCACTGTTGTATTGTCAGATCCGAGCCTCCTCCCCAGGAGTTCAGCTCCTGCGTGGATGTTTTAATCTTTCAATGAATCCAGTTATTTAAAGTGAAGATTAAAAGTGCATATATTTTTTATTATCTTTTTTTTTCTTTTTTATTTACTTTTTTATTTTATTTTTTTTTCCAGTCTTTAGCATCTATGGGGGTATTTTACAGTCTCATCAAAATGCCTGCAGGACTGAAGAGCTCTTCTCAAGGCAGTTCACAGGCACTTCACAAACTGAAATGACACATTTGGATCTCCTGAATTCACAGTGGAAAAGCTCCCAGCTCTGGGGCAGTATGCAGTAACTATGTGATTGCCTACAGCTTAATAGCATTATAGGAAAACTCAAGGTAGGAAGGAGATAAATGCCTCTTGCTTGCTATTTAGTCAGGAAACGGGATTTAGAAAGCTGGAGTGTATTTACACCCACTGCCCCTACCCACCTTGGATGTGCTCAGGAGGTGGGTGCTAGTCCTTCAAAAAGCACTGCTGGATGTTTAATGGTCACCGGTGACTGGGATTTTGACTCCACATCATTCGCAGACAGTTCAATAAAAGAAAGGCTAGTGAGCTTGCTCTGCTGGGATGATCCCTAACCCCATGGCTCCCGATGTAAATCACAGGCCATCTGTGCGTTAAGATGGCCCTCTCTCTTTGCCTAGGCTGCAGAAATGAGAAACAATAATGGGATCTTCTAGCTGAAAGGACACAGGGCCAATGCTTATTCCTTAATGCAATTACTTGAGGCAATGGGCAAAGGTTTCAGCAGTGTTTAAAAACAGATAATCAATACAGAGGCTGAGTAGCCATGGTGGGGTTCACAGCTAAACGGATAAGGTGTCACATCACGTTTGACCTATTTCACAGTATAAGCATCACTTCTGCCCCAGTTGTCTCAAAAGATAACACTGGATACTGCTACCACTGTAGAACAAGAGGTAAGCATCACAGTCTTTGACTGAGGTGTTAAATGGGCTCCACCAAAGGTTAAATTAGCAATCCCCAGTGTAATTCTTTAGTAATATTTCTTTAACATTGAAAAAAAGAATGAATGGTCCAACAGTGATCCCGGCTTTCACATACTCACTGGCACACCCAGCCAGCATCAAGCACATTTAGGTCCCCCTCCAACAGCCTCACTCATATGGGAGAATGAGGCAGCACATCCCATTCCCGCATTCCCACTATTGCCAAATGCAGGACCCTGTCACCCTGCCAGGCTGGAGCAGGCAGGCACGACACTGCAGCAGTGCAATCATCCCAATGCACCTTGCAAAATGAGCCCATGCTACTGGAAAATCAAAGCCATGCTGATCAGCAGGTGTTTGTGTGTTACAGGTCCTGCCCCAAAGAGATGTGTTGGCTCACAAGCTGCCTGTCCCACCACCTATGGGAGGTCAGCCCCAAATGCCATCACATACCAAAGGGAAGAAGTTGCTAGACTAGGAGATGCCTGCCAGTATCCTGTAAAAGCATTGTACTGGAGGTATAAGGCCACTGTGTCGAGGAAGGAGTAGGCAATGAGGAGCTGGTGCAGGTGAATCTGGGCAAAAGGCAAAAGCAGCCTCAAAGGACACTTTTCCAGGCTGTCCCAGTTCCTGAATATCTGGCACCCCTGTATGTGACTACCTGCAGTTCTGCATGGTTCAGTGTATGGCTACTGTATGGTTCTTGTTCCTGATGAGGGCATAAATCAGGGTGAAATCCAGGTGCATGTAACAATGGGACCATCCCTGACATGGCACAAAGTGTTTGTCACCACTGGGAGTCCATGTACCAAGTAATTTCTTCCTTGAGAAGCCAGTCTTACACTATTATTACAGGATTCTTTGCTGCAGGGCAGCAATAGAGCCTGAACCAGGATATTTAGAAATAGAGGCAGCAATTTGTATCCCTCTTTTAATGCACAGAGCGAGGTCCCTGCATGCTGGGTTGAAACATGAATGACGTGTCTTGGATCCATGTCTGGTGTTTAGTGGTCTCTGCTCCCTGCATTTCTGGCCAGGAACAAAGATATTTCGGATATATGCCGTTTCAGCTCTATATGAGATTCATAGCCAGTGGGGCTGGAAGTGCCTCGAGAGGACTTCCAGTCCATTTCGGCCCCTCACACATCAAGAATGGTGAAGATGGCAGGAAGCAGCTCCTCCTGCTTTGGGTTTGTGCACCTCTCAGTCCCCTTTCCTGCGTGGCACCTGGCTAATACTGCACTGGAGCTCCCGTGGGTCTGGGTTGGTGTTTTCTGACCTGCAGGGACTGAATGTGAAAACATCACTCTCATCAAGCTGGTCAGAAAGTCTGGGAGTTGCCTGGAGGGAGCTAACAGGGTGATCATCTAGGCCTTATTTATACGTGGAACAAGGCTAAAGAAAACCCCACAGATTCAAATTTAGAGGCCTCTTTCAGCCTTAGAGGGTCATTTTGCCTGCCATCCCCAATACAGCCAGTTGGTGCTCTCACCCTCCTGCTCACACAAGTGTACCAGACACCAAGACCCCCCAAGCACCGTCTCCCAGCACTAGAATAGTCTCAGTATTGAGACTTCCTCCGCAGCCATCATGAGTCTGCAAGGGGGACCGTCATATTATTTTAGAGTTACAGACCAATTCAATCTAGTTTTCAAGTTGCTTCCCATTTTTGGGTCCCTTCCCTTTGCTGCCACAACCAGAAGGCCAGACAGGTTTCTTTGGGGTGGGAGCTGTCTTCTTGCACCCTTTGCACGTTTGCTGCTGCTTCTGCCTCGCTGATCCCCCTCCAGCACGGAGCTATTATCCTGGCATTTTTCTTTTCTGTGATAAGGGCAGCATATGTCTGGATCTGCAATTACAAGTTGTTATCTTTGCGAATCGCCAAGAAAAGAATACTCTTTGATCCAACCCATGTGTTGCTTCTCCCCGCTGGTGCCAGAGCGTATGATTTGAACAAGGCACCCAGCTTACCTCTGCAGAGGAGAGCTCTGCTCAAAGTTACACTCGTGCATCATGCACTTAGCGTCACGCAGTGCTGCTCCGCTTTCTCTCTTGAGGTGTTAAACAGATCCAGGATCATCCTCCTCGGCATTCTTGGTACTGCAGCGCAGCCCTTCCTGCGGCAGAGGGGTCTTGTCCATGGTGTTAGGAGAGGTGGGGTAGCAACAGCTCCAGGTATGGGCGGGCAGCTCCTGGTGCCCGCGCTGCGGAGCTGCAGGACTGCCGTGCCTGGGTAAGCCTGTACCAGCCATTTTCCCACAGCCGCTGTTTACGTCAAGCCACTTGCTCTGTTATCTTCCAGGGGGAATGATTTTCTGTTTTCCTCAGCTGAAGAACGTTAATGCCATAAAAATAATAAGAGATTTAGAGCATCCCTTTGTTTATACAGTAACATGCCACAGTGACAGGCACAATATAAATAGCTCAACGCTGAGATAACCAAACACTTCGGCTGATGAAAAACCCCCAGCATTTTTCTCATTCCAAATTCTTTAGAGTAATCTGATTTGACCTCCAGCACAATGCATACTCTAATGATGCCTGAATAATGAGTAGGCAAGGAATTAACTCCCACAGTGAGTTAATGCACTCACTTTCACCCAGAAGACCTAGGCTCAAATCCCAAATAAATCAAATGGATTTGGTGATCTCATTCCAGTTCCTCACGGTCCTTTGTTCACACCCTGGTATTTCATAGAGCTGGGGGCCACCGCCTGCCTCCTGCAGAGAGGGGCCAGCATTTGGGTAGCAGAGATGGTGTGGGCCGGAGGGGAGGTGTGTTAGCACAAACAAGCAAGCCCCCCTAATCCAGGGATCTCAGCTGCTGGAAACAACACGGGTAGGGTAGGGTAGGGAGGGCTTTCATAGACTGACAGCCTTAGCACACCACCTCCTGGGTATCAGCCGTTCGCTGCTGTCAAACACCTTGATGTCAAAACCCCCACCAGTTTTAACTGTGTAATAGATGCTCGAATATAAACTGCCTCAGTGTGACCAACAGCAGACTTGTCTCTCTGGGTTTATGAGTGGAAGGGCAAACATAACTCACTCAGCCTGTGGCAGGGTTGAGCAAGGTCTTCTGTACGAGATTGTGCCAACAGCGTTTTCTGTGTCCTGTGAAGCTGGCAGTGTCAGGAGGGCGGGATGAACACTGCACCCATCAAACAGGGAAGTTGGAAAACAAACACTCTTCTGGTGTCTGCTACTTCCTGCATTTCTTTTGTGCTTGCTGCTAAGGACACTGGGACAGCAACGGGAACCTTTAAGTGGTGTTTCCAAATCCTGTTACTAAAAACTGGATGCCTGGCACCCATACTGGAGCCTACAAATTACATCAGTGGAAGCTGAAATGCTTGGTGGCTATGAAAATAACACCAGTCCCACCTGGACGCTCTGCTCTGGTTAAACAAATTGAAAGGCTGCTTTGTTTTCATCTATGTTTTTGTTTAATTCCTCCTGCTAAGACCATACCCCAAGCACAGCCAGTAAAACCACTGACAAGTGCTGCGGAAATAACTGTGGAAATAAGAATATTCTATTATTTTACCTTTCAAATGTGGGCAGCAAAACGCAAAGGTCACTGAAACAAAGGGCATGTATCCATACAAATGTAACTGGTGTTAAAAACACCATGTGGGTAGTGCTCCATCCCAAAGAACACAGAAAAAGAGACGTACTTCAAAAGTTGTCCATGAAGCCTCATTCAGCACGTAAATCGACAAGGGCTGAGTGCTTTTCAAGAGATTAATATGGACAAGCTTTAACAAGTTTTAACTGTGTTTTTCCTCTCCTCACAGTGCCATTGACTGCAATCCAGAGGCCCTCAGCGTGATGTGAAGATAGCTTGTGACAGCTGAGTAGTGGTGGTTGGTGAAATTCTGGTTGCACCAGCGTCCATGGGAGCTTATGCCATCATTTAAATTTTGATGGGATGTCATCCCATCTCCCAAGTTCCTGATGTGCACATTAATAAGCCAGTCTTTTTTTATACTACATGGCAGTGAAATAGTTTAGGTTTCAATTAGGAAATGGAGAAGCATTGCTGGTACCGAGCAGGATATCCTTCCTGTGCTGGCTTGACAGAAGCTTTGCTTCAGGTGTGAAACACACATGAAATAAGCATATGGGTCAAGTCAATGAAGCTGATTTATGGAGCCCAAATGATGTCTATCAACTTCAACAAGCACAGTCCTTAGCCTTTGTAGCATCAATCCTATTTATTAGCAGTGGCTAGAGGTGTATGTGTGTGAATGTGTGTGTGACGGCTCCTTCCAAGCTGCAACTCTGCTGTAAATGCCTTCTGATCTTAGCTCCGTATTTGTGAGCTGTACCTGGGGCACAGATGATGTGAACTGAGGTTAAGCAAATTCCCTGATCCTGGAATGGGTGGGTACCCATTACCCGGTGGGTAAGCTGAGGCGCAGAGGGATAACATGGCCCCTCTGCATGATCTCCAGGCGGAGCTGGTGTTGGGAAGAGCTGGAAGGAGGACCGGCACCCTACCTATTAAGCACCCATGGCTCTTGCCTTGCAAGAACAGGGAACCTCAGGCTGTCTCTCCAGGTATGGAAAACCACATCCATCCCATCACAGCTCTCTACCCTAAACCAGCCCAGCCAGTCACCAAGTCCTGCCTGCAGGCAGGACACAGGAGCAGGCAACAAATGAGGCTGATAGCCAGCAAGCCTTTGTCCCATGCCCCCCGGGGCAGGGCATCGCACCCCAGGAGTCACACATGCCACGCTGTTTGTGCTTGCTCTGTTTACACACACAGATTTAAAGCATCTCCTCCAGTTTCTCCACAAATTGCTGCATTCAGATGAAGTGGCAGCTGCTGTAATTAAGACACAGTTAATTACATATCCCCTTAATTGCAATGATAGGATTTTGTCAATTTGGTAAATAAGAATTGTTAGGTTTCTTCCGGCAAGTGCAGCCTCAGCACAGCTCAGATGCGGCTCCCTTTGTCTCCCAGCAAACAGGGAGCTGCCCGGTGCCGGGCTGGGATGGCAGCTCTCAGGTGGTAAAGGTGCTTGCTTCTGGCTTGCTGGCAAACTTCAGCTCTTTGGCTGCCTCTGTCCAAAAGCCTTTGCAGAGGGCAGTGTCTGAAGGGTAATGTTTAGCATGAACTTCAACGCAAGTGCAAGGTGGGAAACTTCGTGGGGGGGGGGGTTAAACTGACAGTAAAGCAGCAGACCTGCTCAATCCTTTCCTTTCCTTTATTTAAGGAAAAAAAAAGATAACGAGAATGGGTTGTGTATCTTACAATAAGGAACAAAATCTCCCACTCATCTGCTACTGGGCACAGACCACGGCCATAAGCAGGACCAGTGTGACAGCAAAGGGTCTTTTAAATTCCAGCTCTGTCCTCAGCAATGACTATAAAAAGAACACAGAATCATGGAATCATAGACCGGTTTGGTTTGGAAGGGACCTTCAAAGGCCACCCAGTCCAACCCCCCTGCAATGAGCAGGGACGCTCTCAACTAGATCAGGTTGCCCAGAACCAGTCTCATCCTGCGCCAAGATTACCGGGTTGACACAACCCAGTTGTCTGAGAGGGAAAATGGGGAGGGAGAAGGGATGCAAAACACCAGGACTGACCCCTACCATCATCACCTGTGTCTGGATGGGAGCTGAACTAGGGTCTCACAGGGGTGGCTGGAGCCAAGAGCGAGCAGGGTGGTCAACATGAATAAAGCCCATCTTTCCATCCTGCTGTGGAGGCAGTTTGGTACCAAGGTAAGTGAGAGAGAACACATATGAGACATGTATGTCCTTTTTGGAACTGCTTTCCAGTGATTCAGTACCCAGAGCTGTCATCCATGTTAATTAATGAGTTGTGGTTGGCTGAACAAGTATGCTCAGCCTGTTCTCACACAGATTACTGGCACAAAAAATGATCTGATTAAAGATTACCTAAGATCACCTTAGACTTAACCATTAGTTATGCTTAAACTACGATTAGCTAGAAATCAGTGAAAACATTGTGTTTGTCTCCTAATTCTTTATCCAACAGCCAAACTCAACGTTTCTCCCCATGGGAAGCAGCAATCACCACCTCCAGGCTTTGGCAAAGCCCTGACGCTGGTTCAGGTGAGGTTACAGGTTGTGGTTGGGTGTCATGCCTTCCCCAGTGGCACCTCTGCTGCTTCACGCACTCTTCGCTGGGCAAATCAACTTACTGAACCCACAGGCACCTCTTTGCCTATTTTTCACTGGTTCGTTTTCTGCCTATTTACCAAGGCAAACTGGTTTGGCACCAGGCTCAGCAACCACAAGGTGAAGATTGGGATGTTTTCTTGACAGTATTAGCATGCTGCTGCTATCAGCTCAAACAGTGACATGTCCAGACTTGCAGGAGGACTTGCATAACCAAACGAAGGAATGTGGTCCAGATAAAACTGCTTTGGGGTATGTGCAGAATTGGTCAGGGGGAAAAAATCACACCCTGGAAAGGGTTCACGATCAAAACAACAAGATGTATTCAGCGAACAGGTCCTGCTTCCATACAACTAAAATTCCTCTTTGGTGAAGTCAGCGATGGGATAGAGTGCACTTAGTAAACATGCAGGTGGTGCAAAGCTGAGAGGAACAGAAAGCACAGCAGAAAACAGGATGAGAGTTCCAAAACTGTTCCAACAAATTGGAGAAATTGAGGAAAACAGGCTGCAACGCAGGAAGGCTGCGGGCAAGGTTCGACATGTAAGCAAAAGAAAATAAATACATACAGCAAATGCAAAGTGGACAGAAATATGAATCAGCAAAGCTATGCCATTGGAAAGAATGTGAAGTATCAAACTAGAATCCACAGCTAGATTTCCTGATGCAGGTACATGGTGTCATCCATCTCTTCCACTCAGCACTGCTCACATCAGTGAACAAACTGTGACCATTTTCAGGTACCAGCTCCCCAGCGCCAGAGAAAAAACCCCATGCTTGGAGACCCTAACATGACCTACAAGCAGAGCTTCAGAGAATTGATCAGCCAGAAGGAAAAAACAACTGGCAAGTAGCAAATACCCACAGTACTGCTGCAGAGAAAAAAGGGAATGATCTCTCCTCCCTATCCATAGCAAATAGATCACCAAACAGCAAGATTAAACTGCAGCAGGAGGGATCTGAGTGGATGGTAGGGAAAGCTTTCCAAGGGTGAAACGCTGGTGCAGATCATTGGGCAGGCTGTGAATTCTCAGGGTAGGAGGTTAGGCAAGTGTCCGTCTGGATCACCAAAGGTAGAGACCCTTCTCCTACCCAGGCCCCACAGACTTAAGGCCCCTCATGGTCCCTTCTGGCTCTGGGGGTCTGTATCTCAGGAGCAAGCAAAGCTCTTCTTTCTTCCCTGTCCCACCTCATCTATCCTGAAGCCTCCCTGTTTCAGTGCCAAGATGTAGGTCATAGCTCATATGACAGAAGGGTGCATAAAAAAACCCACACTCAAATTACGCCTACGTTTCTAATTCCAGAAATGTTAGAGAAAGCTTTACCTTCTGTCTACAGCAAGCAAGATGTACTGGAGAGCACGTCCAATAAAAGATCAGAGAAGGGTTTACCCTTGAAGACCCAACCCTGCACTCCCTTCTGTGTCACATCTTCTTATGCGTTTTCTCACCCTTTGAGTTTCTTCATGCTTCACCACTGTCAGGAGACGCTCCTGCACTCAAGATCTTGGAGTAACCTGAAGAGAACGCAACCTGAGGATGAGCAGACACTACAGTCTAATTTACCAAAGTGCTGCAGCACGCAGAACGGTGGCTCAGGTGTTCACATTTTCCAACTGATTTGCTGACAGATTAGCTTTTCTCTTCCCCTTCCTAGCTCTTAAGTCTCCTTAGATCCGCATCTTCAGTACACCACCACTCCACTGATCGTGTACAGTCACCTGCAACATTGCTAGCAAATTGGCTCAAACAGCACTCAAAAATCCACTCGTAAGGCTGACACAGGCAAGGGGCACTTCCAATACCAGCAAGGGAAGGGGAACCATTGCAAATCCAGGCTTAGTGAAGTAGAGGAACTTGCTCACACCAGCTTAGCAAGAGAAAGGGGGATAAAGCAGCCAGCCCCCACAACTGTGCCTGCAAGCTTTGCCTTTCCTGACCTTCATTCCATGAATTATTTAAGTCTGTGATCCTACTGCATGAACCAGGAAACGTAAGCTCACATTGCAGCCTCAGTCTTTGCCCACTCTGTAAGCAGAAATACCACTTAAATAAGCTTTATTGGTACAGGCTTCCTCGGTTTGCAAAAGCAGAATGGATTTCACCCTGGAGAAATAACCTCTTTTCAGTGTGCTAAGTTTGACTAGCTTCAAAAACAGGATTAGGGTATTTTTCAACGGATTATTATTATTTAGGACAAGCAGGTAGATTACACATGGTCCTGCAATATTAATTGCATGGCTGTAGCATTTGGATGCACTGCTTTTCCACCACAGCCTCCCTGCAGGCCCCTATACGAACTATTTAACATTCATCTTAGGTTCTCTCCTTCCTACTGGGCTTTACGTCCCTTGTCTGTCAAGATGAAAGCCACTTTAGTTCACAGCATGATGAGTTTTTTTAATACATCAGGTGTCAGAAGTTTCTGAGCCTTGAGGAACTAAAGTTTTGCGTGCAAAGTTACAAGAGAAAGATGTAAACTGGGCATTCAAACAGCAATTCTGTAAAATATTCCTGGCTGTATCCAAGACGAAGGATAAATTCTGACACGAGGGCCTGCCTCTAAAGTGTACACCAGGTAAGGAACCCGAGGTTTGGAAGAAAGCTTGTCAATTCTATGAGACACAGTTGCTATTGGCACTATCTCAGGTAGCTGGGCTGGCAATCCGAACACACGATTCCTGCTGGAGGAAGGGATATGCAATGTCCCTCTTTTCCCAAAGATGACAGATGAGGAACACTTCCCACTGAAGCCACGCTAAGGGTAACGGGAGATGAAGAATCACCCCCAAGGAGGAGCTGGGGAGAGGAGAGGAATCTCTGTTGGTGCTGCTGACTATGATGAGGACAACAGTTGTGCAGAACTGGCTGACAGGGATATGGAAATGTTGGTAAATATAACAGTGATTCTCAACAGCTCATATTGTGTGTGAGTGTTGGAGTTGTCACTTTTGTATGTTGTATAGCTACATTTTCCAAGATTGACTGAAATTATCTAAAGCATGAAAATACATTCTTTTGTAGACTGAATTGGATATGGAGTTTTTACATCTTGGATATGGAGTTTTTACATCGTGCTCTACAACTAAGTGGAAGATGCAATGGTTTTGCTTTTAGAAAAGAAAAATATCAAACTGAGGATGCGTTCAAGGAGTTTCTAATGTGGCTGTGTCATGATACTGTTCAAACCAATAGTTTGACTAAGATCTCTGGTGAGGACCCATTTTAACATCAATCTCCTAGAGCTGCAATATTAATTCATACTCCAGTGAAGCAGTTGCCATGGAGTGGCCAAAACATAATTCACCAACTCTGATGGGCAACAAAATACAGAAAACATCTACTTTGTTTTCCAAATACTGGTGAGTCAGTGTTTTCTATACAGCAGCCAAATCTAATTCCTTAGGAGCTAAAATAAATTATTACTTAATTGTGACAAATGAGGAGAACATCAGAACACTGATATAATGAATCAGTCTGCAAAGAAATTCTGTTTTGAGTCACAGAAGAGCACGCTGCCACCCTGAATTATAAAATGCTGTTTAAATCTGGTTCTTGTGCTTGTTTTTGCTCCAAGATCTGCCATTTATATTGTGCAACACATTCTAGAAACTCCCATAGCTCTGCAAAATTTAACCTTTTGTGGAACTGTTACTTTTATGTGCATAGGTTGGTTCTATTCTTCCTGAGGGATTCCCAGTAGGTATGCTACTCCACAAAGAACTTTGTGATCAAGTGGAGATTAATACATTCAAGCCGTGTTAGTTTAGCATCTCCTTAACAAAATCCCTCCAGACATTTACATCATTGTTTGTATGAACTGGGCATGTGATACTCCACAAAGAAACTAAGGGAGTTTATAGATCCTGCACCAATCTTGCCACCAGGACAAGCCTCTTGAACCACACAGCAAACATTATTCACACAGGCCAGTGCTCAAGACCCTTAGCATTTCAGAAGGGTACGTGGAGGGGTGGGTGGAGAAGAGTAGCCAGATTTGGTTTCTTAAATTGAAATAATAGAAAAGGTGCAATTAACCTGCACAAACTCACGTATTTTCAAAAGATGCATGATTTTGTCTTTTGTCAATGTCATTCCCTTATTCACTCTGAACTGGGACAAAAATATTTCTCTTCCATAACTGCCATATTGAAAAAAATTGGTTTTCCACAGCTTGGGTGGGATTCCTGCTCTCGTCTCCTGCTTGTACCTTCACTACCATCTATCTGCTTGCTGCATCAGCTCAGTTGTTCATCCTGGAAAGGACATCTGTGGTTTCCATCCCTGGCAGCTGGGACAGGCCTATGAGACACATGCATTCAGAGGAGTTCCAGGGTAAGCTGTGGAATAAGCCTCTCTCTTTTTCACCTACTGTGGGCAACGCTGCAATGGCTTCTAATGATTTTTTGACTTTGCCCTAAAGGAGGAACAACAAGAGAATCCAGGCAGAGTAAACCAAAACTACATCCAGAAGGTTTTGGCCATACCAGGAGCGCTGGTGTGGCCAAAATACCTGAATGTATTGTGTATATGAGAAGCTAGAAGGGAAATTGTAAAGAAAAAGCTGGGTTTCCCCCCACCCCAAGGGAGTCTGTAGTATCGCACATCAACTTCAAAATTTACTTATTGTCTAAAAAAAACCCTAAATTAAATGTCATAGGCTATTTCTGTTGGGAAGCCAAGGCTCTAAAAATTCTAGCAATATTGAACTAATGCAGTTAGTTGCTTGACTGCAAGAGACACAGCGCTTATCGTGCTAATTACAAGTCAGATGGAGCCAATCGAACAATACTGAATTATTAAGGTCTTACTGTACATTCTCAGGCTGTTAATATCTGTTAGATTACCACTGCATTACACTGAGTGCTCATTTCAGCAGGAGATTAGAAGGTACGTTTATAATGCTGGCTACCCTTTGGGAGGATCATGGTATTTACATACCATATGTCAGCATGAGATTACAGAATGATTTATGCTTTCTGCCTGGACCTTTCAGTAAATTGCAACCAGCTCCAGTAAACTACGAAGCTGAAGCTCCATTTCATCCTGACTTTGACAATTCAGCTCTCAGGAATTCTGTGCCTTTTCCAAAAATAATGAAGACAACCACTAGCCACTGCCACAGTTAAACTTCCTATGAAGCAGCATTTGACTTGCCATATTTCAATACAAGCAACCCATGCTAGTTTTCCTGCTGAGAGGGGTGCAGAAGATGAACTAGAGAGGTTTGTTCTGCTGTAAACACAAGTCCTAAACTGCAGAGAGAAAAGAAGCGAAGAGTCATCTCTTCTTCCAAAAATGAGCTGCCACCTGCTCCCCAAAGCCATATCCTCTCTCCACTATCAACACTTGGGTACCCCAGTTCCCTCTGTAATACGCAGAAAACAATCAAGAAATGGGAACAGGCAAACTAGTTGTAGTTGTGCAAATCATTATCCAAGAATACTCAAGTACACTCTAGATAATGCCAGCAGTGAGCTAACAAGTATCTAGATGTATGCACAAACTGCTTCATCACTGAAAAGAACTAGTGTAAGAAATTACATTTAATAGTTCTAAAGTGGCACTCAAGAACAATTGGATTTAACTCAATGGTACCACTTTAAAGGTGAATGAAAGATATTTGAGTGTCTATTTATTGCAAGGTATTTTAAAGATGACATGTCAAATAAGTTGTAACACTCAGACCAATGAAGAATGGTTTCAAACTTTTAAGTCTCTGCAAATGATGCATCATCCGTCTGTGTATGCATAGCAGCCTGCCATAAGCAGCTAAAGCTGTCATGCATGGTGTGTTTGATAACTACACCACCAGGTTTATTCAGGTTCACTGTTTTGGAGAAACAGCATAGGGGGGAGACAATGCACCAGACTGAGCTGTCCCTTACCTTCATTCCCAGCTACTTCACCTTTTACTTTTCTAAACCAGCCAAACCTTCAATTACGTTTCATTAAGGGAGCTGGCTGTGACAGCAAAAGGAAACTATGATCTTCTATTTGAAAGTAGATTTCCAGGATGATGACAGACGAAAGCAGCTGTCATGCATTACATCAACATTATCTGTCTGCCACTTTATCTGAAGGTTTTGTCCATCAGCTGCATGCCAAAACCCAATTACACGTGGAAGACAAATGGAAAGGCTAAGCAGCAGAAGTATCCCTCACTTCCCCTCCAACTTACTTAGTAAAGGAGGCTCACTAAACCATAGGGACATAGGGGCTATTAAATGACGCAGTACAGCACAAGCCTAGGAGAACCAGTCTTATAAGTATTTCAGTGGCAGCAAGAATGGCATGAGATCACAATACCTTGTCTGTCATCAGCCTTGTCAGGTGTAACAGGTGTCTGTGCCTCCTGAAAACATCCCATTAGCAGGAGGGGACACTTGGAAGAGAATCAATTTCAATCTCCTATGCTGCCATCCTCTCCCCTTACATGCTAGCAACATGTATTCATGCATCCCCTTCAGAGAGGAAGGGAATATACAGGAAATGCCTGAGAAACACATGCTTATCACTGAAGTACAAAGGTTTTTCCTTTTACTACAGTTTACTACTAGTCTGTGACAGACAACTAAAAGCCTTTTGCCAATGAGCATGGCAATTCCTCTGAGACCAAAGGGATCCTGACTCATGAAACATGTGGGGGGAAGCAGAACAGTAAGTTTTGTCTAGAGAAAGAAACAAGTGCCTTCAAAGCACTTTGCCCTTGCTAAACACACAGCTGGTGATAAGAGTATGAGGCTGTTGTTCTCTTCTTCCTCCTTGCTTCCACAGTTGAACACAGCATGGTTTCAAGAGTAGGGCATACAGTGCTTGGAACAGTCTCTGTAACTTCTAGTATTTGTCTCCACAACATTCAGGTTGGTGATAATACACCCCAACCTATTTCCCTATCCATACAAATGAAATGAGGGATAGAAAAAGTAGCATTTGAGAAGGGGGAATGTGGTAGGATATAACAATTCTATAACCCTTCTTTGACACCAGGAAGTGTTTGTGCACTAGTCCAAGAATTCACTCCAGGAAAACTAAGGCAATACTGGCATTCAGAGATAATACAACATGCTTTACAAGTGCCAAGTTCAACCACCTGAAATGTAAAGTGAAAAGTTCTTCACTCCAGGTCATGAGAGTAAATATACACCAACAGATCCTGGACTACACATTATCTGAACAAGTACTTGTAGGAGGATGGTTTCAATGTTCCAGGCCTGCACCTGAGTGGAAGGATCAAAGAAAAAACTCACTGAACTGAAAAGAAGGCAAAAGAAGACAGATCACACTTGCACCGAAGACAATTCTGGCTTGTTTCTTAACTGCACAAATAGTTCGTATCACTTTAGGCTACAGCTATATTGCTTAGAAATCCTGCTGCACCTGGGAATATGAATTTCTCAACCTAAAAACAAGAGTGGTTTGTACAACGGAGCTACAACAGTGGAAGAATTAAAACAGGCCTTGAACTTGAAGATGTCTCTGCCTGGCAGAGGTGACACACAACTACATAGCAAGCCCTCATTTATTCACTCACTGTAGAAGAAAAGCATGTCCTCATCTATTTACTCACTCCTTGAGCCAGCTAAGCCCCCAGTCCTTGGGTGGTAGTTTCACTGACAGCACAAATTCCCTTGGTGCCTCCTCCTACAGCTACAGGAAGACAAGAATACTTAGTAATTATTACCTACTGTTCATATTGCAAAGTCAATTCCCTCCATTGCCTAGAAAATAGTAATTATTTTTTCTTCTCCTTCTATATGAGCATTGGAATTGATGTTTCACAGTTATACCCCTCCTTCTGTTCATCAGGGAATTAGGAAGATATTTTTTCAGTTCAGCTAGGGAGAGATGGTATGGTTCCCTCCTGGACTGCAAGGCTGACAGCAAAACTAGACCCTCATCCCCACCAGAAAAAGCTGAGCATGACGTTGTTTTCTAATGCTGAGGAGAATGATTTTTACTTGTAATGTTGATACAAAGGTCTCTTAAAAGTATCTGCCAATTTTCCAGCATTCTGCAATATCCTCTTATTTTCACATATTACACCCTCTTCTAACTGCTCTGTCACATGCAAACAATTATATTGAAAATGATCCTTAAATATTTGGAAAGACTTTTAAAACGTTTTATCCTTTGACCCTCCTGTTCCTTCCCTGTTGTTAAGCCATTTTATTTCATGTCAATTGAGAACATAAACATTGTGTTGAACACCTCAACAGCAGCATCAATCCAAACCTATTTCATTTCAGGCAACATCTGGTTATCTAAGACATTCTCTGAAAGGTCTCTTATCTTTTATGTTGCCTTAAAAGTTCATTGTATTCACCTGCGTAGCCAAAATCTACTAAACTAAATCCAAAACTACTACCCCACCCTGACACAAACTTGGTTTTAGGAAACAAATTATGTTCTATTTTAAGCAAAAAGGAAGCACATGAATACCATAGTATAGTGTGTAAAAACACAGTCATTATCAAAATATGTGGAAAGGAGTATGCAGTTATTGGGCTGTTGCCAAAAGAAATCAGATTCTTTGGAATATATAATAATGGCTATAAATTAATCCTAGAACATTTCCCAACACTAATAAGCCAAAATATGTCAGATGTCAAGGTGAATGCTTGTTATAGTCCCTTTTCCCAAAGCAAATATGTTGAATAGTTTAAATGTTATTTCTGAAGCATCTTCAATTTATAATTATGGAAGTGTCTGTGCTTTGCCAGCTCTCCAGAGAAAGATCTTCTAATGGCTACATAGAAAGGAATTTAAAAGGGCATCAAAATGTTAGACTTCTCACCAAATATAAATATAACCTCATTTAATTAGGGAAACAGTTTGTGATATGCACTTGGGAAGTAGAGAAGTAACATTATAAAACATTTAACTCAAAATCAGAATGGTTCTTTAATAATTGCAAATGAACTTTTTACAATATCAGTTTTCCAACTTTCTGGGCACACTTCCTGGTAAACACTTGAGTCCTCTGTGAGTTACAAAGAGTAAGTTTTCTGTGTTACACAGCTAAAAAAACCTGGACATTCTTAACAACTTGGCATCACATCTTTTTTTAAAAAAAAACCAGATCACACAATAATTTAGACAGCATTTATAGCATTATAAAATCAGAACCCCCCTCTTTAATCACTCACAAGAGCAGCCATTAAGAATACAACAGCTGTAGGAATACAAATAATGAGGATGTAAAACTATCTGTGCAAAACTGCATTATTTTTACTGTCTAAAATTTCAGGGAAGTAACACCGCTGAAAGCAGAGAGAGGATAACAAAGACAAAGACATGAAAGTAATGCCGCCTTAGATTTTCAAACAGGAATTACATTATGAAGTAGATATTAGGTAAAGAAAAAAAATCTGATGGCACCTTGAACAACAATGACAAGTGTCCTGGAAATTGCAGCTGAACAAGAACTGATACAGGTTCATGTTAAAGTCTCTTTCAGGAGTAGCAACTGATTTGGGGATATCAACTCTAGCATTTCTTTCCATGCAAAAATCTATCTTTCCGACATCTTTGCTTTGCGGGCTACTAATGCATTTAAGAATGAGCAGTCTTTTGAGGAGTGTGCTTTCTTCCATGCATCTGAAATCTTTAAAACAGCTGGATCATTGATTCCCTGGACTTCCCTACTCCAATCCATTTAACTGCAGGAGACAAAAGCAAACTTATAGTAAGTAATACAAAGCAAGATCGGATTGTATCTTAAGACACGAACTTATCTTCTTAAGCGCTTAAGGTTTTAAATATCATAGCCTGAAGATAAACACAGCATATACCATTAGTACATTAAGAAATTATAATTATAGCTATTGTCCTTAAAGAAAGAATGCATTCATTGGTAACTTAGAAAAGCAGGAACAGACTTGAATGTCTTGAAGCTGCCATAACAAGTAAATCAGTTTCCATATCATAGGAAAAAAAGATACATAGAAACTGTCATAAAAGTAAAGATACGCATCATCTCCTAACTCCCAGCTTTGGATGCAACCACAGGATCATGTTTATTAAGAAGCATAAGAGAAATTGTTAGTTTAGGACCTCTTAACTGTTACATACATTTAATCCAGTTAATATACCAGTGGTCCCATTGACTTTCTAACTGCAGCAGAACTAAACCCCTATCATAACCAATGTGAAGAGCACTGAAGTTATTAAAATCTCAGTTGAACAAGAACTACAGTATAAGCCAAAGAAAGAATGCATATTAAAACTTTTGAAATTTTTCAATTCAACAGCAAAAGAGATAGATAAAAAGAAGTAAACCAATAATTATTAGTATCACCAGGTACATCAGCATAAGCACAGCTACAAACTAGTTTTCAATATTTTGTATGTTCATTAGGACAAAGTAAAAGGTTCCACAGAGCAGGAAAAAAACCAAATTACCACCAAAACCTTTTTTACTCACCAGGAACACCCAACTCCATTTCTATGAAGCGAACGTAGTTCTGTGCATTTACAGGCAGCTCGTCAAACGTCCTCGCATTTGATATGTCTGTATCCCATCCTGGGAGTGTCTCATACTGAACCTCTACTTTATTTAAGACTTCCTGGTTGGCTGAGAAGCAAACAGGAACAAAAAACATTATGTCCACAAAGTTCACATATTCTCTACCACTAAACACCTAACTGTAAAGCTTTTTGTTCTTTTCTTATACAAAAAGATTTACTTGTAAGACAATATCACAACTGAAGGTACTGAAGTGCTCTTTTTTGTTAATGTGAGCAGAGGGGAAAAAAAAAAAATAAAATCCAGTAATTGCCTGAACTTCAGACTTCCGGAATTTCAGGCCCGCATTCACATGCATGTATTTTGCTCAAACCACAGCCTTTTCAGTTCAGAAAACAACTTTTCAGGAAAAGCATTTCACCAAAATGTTGATTTACTCCCCCACGCTCCCAAACAAATACTAAAATCCAATTCCCCCTTCATAAGGGAACTTGGTGATGTGAAAGCAAAATTAGGCACAAGCTTGCAAGTATCAGGCAGTTAAAATGTATTTTTAAATTGCATAGGAGTGTACTTTTTAATAAGCAAACATAGTCATAAGATGTGGTTTATACACAGTAGACTTCTGATGCCTACAGACCTTTTGCCCCAAAACTACACAACAAATTTTTCAACCAGTGTCGAGTCCCACATGATGTATGAACAGTAACTCTTCCAGTTACTTCTCAGAATAGAAGCAATGAGTATATTCCATTTTGTCTTTCATATAGTAACTTGCTACAGTGCTGTCCACTAACTCTGAACCCTATTATGATTTCAATTACTGGAAAAGATGCACACAGTTCTGGAATTGAATCATTCCAGCAATTATCTGAACATTAATCTTGAAATGACACTAGGCAGTGAAACAGAAGCCTTAAGCCTGAAAACGGTCAAAATACATTTATAACAACAAATGGGAGGTGTTAGACATTCTTGCCTTCCTGAAAAAGACAGGGTTCTGCCCAAGGCACTTTAATTAATGTTATGTAGGCTCCAAATCTCAGATCAAGTCACTCCCGCAAAGGCAGCTAGTCAACTTGAGAAAGGGGTTTAGGTGCAAGAGGCACAGTAGAGGTACAAATATGAAACCATAGCTAACCCCCGGTAGAGTGTGTGTAGCCAACAAACTCATGCTCAGCATATTGAATATTTTGTCCTGGTGCAGTAAGAGTTCAATAGTAGCAATGCTGTAAGGATAGCCTCTATGAACTACGCATTTTGAGTAAAGGTGAAAAAGGACTATGCTCTACTGACTTCAAATAACGATGAAAAAAATCACTATTTTTGGACTAAGGTGTTCACAGGCTAATGCAAATGATTCTGCATCAATACTTTTTGCAATTAGGACAAACAGACAGGCATATTAAGGATGTTGGGTGCAGAAGCCAAGCATAAGCGTTTACTTTAAGATCATCATCAACAACCAAGGTGGTATCTGCTGTCCAGGTGATGCCTAAAATAGGTAATGCCTAAAAAGTGCAAAACCACAAAATGGGTTTTTTTGTGACTGCATTGTCTGGGCAATGCAGATGGTCCTGAGTAAGACTCTAGCCTCCCTCCTTCTGAAGAGGGGAAGTGACTGAACATCTGATCTCAGAAGTCCACAGGCATTTTTACTTTGCAGCCTTCCTGATGAAGCTAGCTAAGAGATAGCTGAAAGCACTTAGAACTGAATGGTCTCATCTTGTCTACAATCTTCCATTACTCTGAATTAGTTCAATTCCTTACCTCCCCAAAAGAGAGGAAAAAAAAAAGAAGGGATAAATTTCTTGATGTTTCAAATGATTCTCTCATTTTGCTCCACCAAGTGTGACAAAAGATGATGTGAGGTAAAGACAAGCCATAAACTGGTCTCAGTGTAATAACTGATATATTCACCACCTAGATTTCTCTCAGTTCTTCCATTAGGGGATTTATCTTTTAGGCTTTCTGGAATATTCCTTATTAACAGCTGAATTAGAAAACACAGAGAGCAGATATAATGATATCTTGTAGTCTGCTACTATAATTTGCAGAGGGAATGATGTGCTGTTATTACTTCCAACTCAAAAAGAATAGCTGAAATTTGGAATCTGTAATAGAAAGATTCTCCATCAATTTCCAGAAACTGAACATAGGAATAGTCATATACGTTAGACCAAAAGTGCCTCTAGAACAGTATCCTAGCTCTTTAATCTACAGTGGATGCTCAGAGAAAGCACAAGAGAGAAAAAAGATTCTCCAAGGTAATTTCCCTATTTCTTAAGGATCTGTGGGTTTTTGTGCCTATCCATGCTGAGGTCAACTGATGCCTGAACTTGGACAGGAGGCACTAGCAGAACTAGACTATGGCTTTCACATTCCTTTCAAACTGATCAGCTCAGAGCTAGCAGCGACTTTTATCTTTCATAACCTCTTATGACTGAACAGAAATAGAGGTATCGTCCAGCTCCCTAGCAAAAGACTACAGCCTCAATGATACAAACTGAAGTCAGACGTAAATTTACAAGACATTTTCAGTTCTTAACAGGAGATTATGAAATGCCCACAGAAATTTAAGCTAAAATAAGCCCCCAAAAAACAAAAACCAAAAAACCAAACAACAAACAAAACCCCCAAAACCAACAAAAACCAACAAACAAACAAAAATGGAGTTGTAACAAGATTCTGATCCCATCAGAGAGACTCAGTGAAAAATCACTGAAGTCTTAATACTGGAAAATATGGCCACCTGTTTGCATCATCTTTAACAATGGATTGCCAGACAAGGTCCTCCTGGCTTGAGTACAAGACAATCCAAATAGCCCCCAGGTTAGATGACAGGGCTATAGATGAAGCATTTACTGAGTAATTCTCAATTCAAATGCACCATCTCCATTATGTTCAAAGGCCATCTAAAGTACACACAAACTTCCTTAATATTTTGATAAGCGTTATCAATCAGGAAATACCTGAGTCTTAAAATGGGAAAAGCACTCCCTGGTTTAGTGCAAGATGAATACTAAATTTCCTGAATAAGGTCATGCCATGTCATTCTGTATGCATTCAAACTGTAACTGACACTTCTGTTTGAAGATACTCTAGGGCAAATCGATTTCAGAACTCTACCAGGCACATGGAGATTTTTTTGTTAATTCCTTATGAGTTTCTCTAACAGATACGTGCTATTTACAAGGACTGCTGGCAGATCATCACTGTTCCTTTATAAATAATTACATCTTTATTTTACATAAACTCTGTTTTGAGTTGTATCTGATTACTACAGCTGACTTCCTCACCCACAAAAAGTTCTCTGCTGATGATATCGTATGAAAATTTGTAACCTGTGACCAACCAACCCCAAACCCTGAGGTAACAGTTAGAATGGAAACCAGCACCCATGCGCACATTGGAAAAATCAGAAAGCCCAATCCCGAGTACATTAGCTAATGCTCTTCCTTTTTCTGGAGTATCTCTACTATAGCAAACTGAAAACCCACGAAAACAGTGTTTTGTGACATTCGAATACTTTAACATACTGATCATTTTTCAGGTAAAAATGATCAGTAAAATGACCACTGTCGTCCTCAGGAGTTACAGTTTCTGTCACGCTAAGCTGAGGTATGCCCGTCCTGCATTAGAAAGTAGTCTTGCTTTCATCTAAACTAACTGCTCATTTCCTCCTCCACCCCTCTTTCCTCTTTTCTATTGCATAGGTATAACGGGTTTTTGGCTGCTTTGTGAACCATTAAAGGAAACTGAACTGTCAGAAAAATAACACAAGGAGAGAAAAACCTGGCTTTTCAACTGGATCAGATCTCTCATGTGGTTCACCACACGCTTAAATGAAGACTTGTTCTGCTAGAAAAGGGGATGAATACAGTAGTGGGAATAAGACACTGGGACACTGGGTTTAGAGTGTGAAATAAGCTTCCAAATTAGCTTGAAGGTAATGCAGGCTGTATTAAAAGAAAGGGATAAAACCGTAACATTTACGTTTAAGAAGCTTTATATAGCACTTTGCATCTTTTAGTAGACAAATGACAGTATTTGGTACAGGTGTCTTTTAGGGTGAGAGTACAGGTGTGGTACAGGGTGTTTCTGATGCATCTGGGAAAACATTAACGGCTTGATGCTGAAGCAACACATTCCTGCCATAAATTTTACAAGACAAACACATTTAAGTATCAGATTACATTTCACCAAAATCTAAAATTGTTAAACAAGCAGTCTTACCAGGAAAATGAGGTATGATTTCACCATCTAGTTTGTATGCAACACCAATTTTGATTTCTGGAAATACATCCAAGATATCCAATTTGGTAAGTGCCAATCTATAAAGAAACATTACTTCAGTTAAACAAGTTCAATAGCTTTCAAATCGCATCACACTGTAAAAATACCAAAAGAAAAATTGTTTCCTGCACATTGCTATGAACATTCCTATGAATTAGGAAAATTGCTTGTTTGGCATTAATCAATTTATCTGGTGTGACTGAAAAAAGAGGGAGGGGAAGGAAGAAAACTTTAAACAGCCTTTTTGTTTAATCTAGTCCTTAGATCTAGTACTTTAGGAAAATGGCACAATTCAAAGAACAGCTATTCACCAGTTAAAATGACTGGTCTATAGCTTTTAAGTGTTAGAATTTTAATTGAACAGAGTGCTGCCAAGATACTTTATGACCGGTCATTTGAGATGGTTTTATAGCATGATGCCTGTTGATGTCTGCTCCTGTCCTCTGCCAAATGTTCCTATACTACAGTGAAGGCAGCAAAACAATCAAACACTGGCTCCGTAAATACCTGGCTGCATACTATTTTAAGTAAAAAATACAACGGATAAGAAAAACACAGAGTTAAGTAAAGCATGTATTTACAGTCTGATCTACTAGAAATTTCATACCAGTTTTGTTTCAGACATGTATTTTTCACTATAATTGAAATCCCAAATTCATATCCAAATATTCTATTTCCAAACACATACAGCTGAAGATACTGATAGGTTCCCATCTGTCTTACCTTGAAAACAAACTAACAAAACCTCACTAACTACATCAGGTTTTAAGGCCCTTGCAAAGCATTTGGTTTGGTGGGTGGCAGAGGCTGGGGTCACTTGAAGCTTTAAGTACTAAGATCTGTAGGGGCTTCTTGGATCACTTTAAGTAGGAAATAATGATGTACTACAAGTAAAAGGGAAGAAGAATTTACAGATATGAAAATGTCAAATATAGAAACATTTAATATTATGAAAAATTAGGGACAGTTAATTTATCAAAGTATCAAAACAATCAACAAATCAACACTAACAGTCTGAATGTTACTAACTAGGCTATCTACCATTTACAGTAACCTGTAGCATTTCATTATTTTATGTCAAGTTACCAGCAAAGGTATCAAAATAACTCACGCAGTAAATCCATTAATCATGTAGGCATATCGGAGTAACACAAGGTCCAGCCAGCCACATCTTCTCTTTCTACCAGTGGTAACACCAAACTCTTTACCTCTTGCTTGCAGCAACTCTCCAATTTCCTAACAAAGAGTAATACTATTACATGAGCTTTTTCAAAATTAATATTTGCAATACATGATGCAGGTGTACACTTCTCATTTTACAATACTGTAAATTACTTTTAAAGTTCTTCCCCCCATTTTTCACGAAGTTGTCCACTGGGATGAAAACAAATACAAAATGCTACTTCTAATTCAGGAATACGCTATTTGAGCCAATCTCTCAAAATCTGTTCCCACTCCAGCCTTCTATTCCACAAGAAGGTCTGAGAAAATAGCAATCAGATTTGGCAGTCCTATATACTCAGTCTAGAATCAGAAGAATGAAACATCCGAGCACACCACCATCTACTTGCATTTAACCAGTAACACTGACTTAACAGACAGACACACCAAGTTATTTCACCCAGGTATAGGCCACATCCAGGGCTGGTAATACTCACATTATCTTGTTCTGTAGGAAAGGCACCAATTCCAACTCTTGTTGTATATGCTTTCACAACTCCATACACTTCCCCAACGTTCTGTGGTGGCATGCCTAGGCCTGTACACACACCTCCAACTGTACAGTTTGATGAAGTCACAAAAGGGTATGTGCCTATTTAAAAAAAAAATAAATAAATTAAAAAAGCTTACTAAAATACTGGTTTTAAACTCTTTTGGGGTTTTGGCTTTGGTTTGTTTGTTGGGTTTTTTTTTAAGTACATCTAATCTGATACAGAACAGTACTTGCATTGCACTTACCTGAACACTAAAAAAACAAAACACACAATAAATGTATTTTGCAGTCAAGAACATATTTAACCAGCTCTCAGCTCTGTAGGTACATTGTCTGATCCTTCTTTATTGAAAAAGGTAGAAATACTACCACTTACTTCAACTGGTACAGAGGCCAAAAGTTGACTGCATAACAATTCTGAATGAACTGGTCAGCATATTATAAGGATAAGAAATTGTAAAGAAATGTATAATTCTAAAAAGAACAATTTTGATTACATAATCAAGTAAAAAAAGTAGTGTTTTGTTTTCAGGTTTTTTTCCTTCTTTTATGTATCTATATTTTTCTATAAATAAATAAATAGATGACTCCTGGAATATAGTCTAGTTCATTAGTAGTGAGCTTGTCTCTAGTTCCATACTCAGCCTTCATCTAATAAGCAGCCTGGACGGCAAAGAGAAAAGAGTTAAACATCTCAAAAATCTCAGGTTTATATGTTTTAAAAAGTAATTTTTCTTAAATGAAATAAAAATTAAAATAAATAATAAAAAAAAAAGATGTTTTTAAAGTAGTTTTTTCAGGTATGCCAGTCCTTGGCTGCATTGAATTGCTTCAGCCACGAAGTAACTGCATGTAAATCAGAAAGTCTACCTTATGTTTCAGACTTTTTTTGTTTCCTTTTGGTATAAGAGTCAGGGATGGGTGAGGAAGAAACAGGCGAGACAAAAGGAACTAAAAGCAATACAGACAACTTTAAAAGGTAAAAATTCTTCAGAGACTCTTCAGTGAGGTTTTGCTGACTAGCTTCAAGTATCTCTAGCTTATCTCAAATCTCTCAAGAGAAAGACACAGGCTTACATGTGATACCTAACAGCACTTTGCAAACAGTAATTAGTCTTTATCTTTCTTAGGACACAGTAGTTGAGCTTTTCTTTACTGACAGGTAAATACAGCTAGTGAACGTGAGTCAGTAAGGCAACTCTTGCCCATTTTCAGCACTCAGCCTGGTATACTGACATTTGTCCAACCCTAATGACTCTGTGATTCTGTGTTTATCCTCACGAAGTGTTAAAAACCACAAAAGATCACACACACCCACCACACCTACAGCCCCAGGCACACCCACATGGAGCTTCCTTACTCACTCCAGAGAAGCTGGATGGGCTGCAAGGCTGGGTGGAGGTTTACCATCTTCACTGCCAACAGGCACACATTCGTGAAAGTCACTTCAGTGCAAACGCTTCTGTGCACTAATGCACAGGACATAGCCTTATTCAGAATGATCAATAATCAAATTTGGCATTGTTAAATCTTTTGGCTAGGACATGTCTATTATTATCCCATGTGTCTACTCCACTGGTAATTATCTGCCTAAAGAGAGCAAATATTCTGTGTGGGTCTCAGCATAAGCAGGAGAAAATATCTAAGTGACCCAAACAACTCTATGCATATTATAGATGTACCTGATGGGTTTCAGACTGCATTTTCTGTACTTACATAAAATCTAAAACTCTCACTACTTACAAAAAACATCCTCCCCTACAGTTTCCTGCAAATATCTCACATTTGCATCAAATATTTCCCTGTGACAGGGAAGACTTCTTTTTTTACTTACTAAAAAAGGAAGTTTCTTCCAACACTCGAAAACTTGGTACTCACAGTGACTACTTTTAAACATATCTTCCTCTTAAAAGAAGACGTATTCAAACTCTGCGTTTGAAAATGCCCTATTATGAGAACTCCTGTCAGTTGACAGCAGAGTGCATGCCCATGTTGTATTTGTTTGACAGTAGTCCTTACAGGCTTCAATATCAGGCTTAAGCATCTTTCCAACAATAAAATAATGATGAGGTTACAAGGCTAGTGAAATTGCAGAAAAACATGACAAAATGCAGGAGGCCATCATACTGGCTGCTTATGCCTACATAGAGGTATAATAATTTATCTGTCCTTAGAATACAGTAACAACCTTATTAAAAAAAAATGCTTCTATCAAGAGGCTTCTAAATTTATCATTAAAATTACAGTATTTTAGAAAAACTGCACCATTTATGATTTCAGATTTATTGGGATAATCTTTTCACTCTTGCCTCATTAGCAAACCAGATTCCTTACATCGTGAAAGACTGAAAAATTGTTATATAAAGGGATTAAAAAAAACCCCAAAGCTAATTCTTCAAAAGTCAACAGGTATTCTGTATATATACACTCTGCCTCTCAAAGCTCTCCATTTTTCTTAAGTGTTTTCCATAGATGCATACTATATACTGTGAGTTATTTCATATGAAACTTGCAGACACTGAAGTAACAGTACACTATTTAAGGAAAGTCACCTGATCTTTACTGTCGTTCAAATAATTAATATTGGGAGAGTCTAAAGCTTTTTGAAAGAATGAAGAATTCCCCCCTAGTTATTTGCTAGTCATAGAGAACAATACTGTTCTTCCAAAATATAAAACCCTTCTGCCATAAGAACAGCTAAGCACAAAATAATTTATATTTAGTGTTCCTCTTTCACAACATAAGTATATAGCAACATGTTTCACAAAAGGTTATACTTACCAAAATCTATGTCCAGCAGTGCTGCATTTGCACCTTCTACTAATATCTTCTTTGGTGGTCCATGTAAAGCCTCATACATGAAATAAACACCATCCTTCACCATTGGTTTTATTTTTTCCATGCAGCTCTGAACAATACAAAACACAACTGCACAGTTTAATTTCATTATGATAAAACCGGCCAGTATAAGTGTATATATAATATACATTTATATATTTTTATATATTTATATATTTATATATAATATATTTATATAATATACATATATATTTATTTACATGTAATATACATTTATTTATATATGTATATATAAGAGTATAAGTGCTATTGCTCCCTCATAACAATGTTCTTACTCCTTTTGAAAAGGAAAAGAAAATGAAGAAATGCTAAATATGCCATTACATGTGAACAGAGTAAGGAAGAATTTACACAATAGACATGCATGCTCCTCCCAGGAGGAAAGGAAGAAAAAAAAAAAAAAACCAGGAGGTAAAAAAAGAGGTGAAAACAAAAAGAAAAAATAACAAAATAAAGTTAAAACTTTTGAAATGCTTTAGAAATATTCAAGCTTCAGTACAGTCACAACACTTTACTGTACTTGGTATTTCATTTCCAAGCGTTTGAAATTTCTCCCCAAAAACTAGCATGTAGGGAGTTCTGGCCACCTAAAGCACACAATTTGTGATGTATATATCACATACCTGTATATATATAAATATATATATGCACAGATATGCTTGTAAGTGAAAATAAGAAGTTATTTATTGGAATTAAGGGTCAAATGCCTGAATGCCACTGAGTAGCTGAATGTAAGAAGCCAGGTTAACACTTGGTACACAGCCTTTTTCCCCGTAAGAACATATGCAAGTTCTCATTCAAATGATTCACTCCACATGAAATAAAACACTGCCATTCAGAATTTAATCAAGTACATTAGCATAAAAAAAATGTTAAGTGCAAGTAATTTTCCTGAACCTACAAATACATACTATGTTTCCACCCTAAAAACAAATTTCAGATATTCTTTAATCTTAATGTGTATTAGGTAAACTATAATGCATTATAAACCACCCAACTGTAACTGGTTTTTAGGTCTATATATTGACAAAAAATACAACT
>JANHGB010047591.1:0-14499 GCA_026283785.1 Coracopsis vasa
GGCAGGCTCCGCGCTCTGCTGAGACACCCGCCACGGCCGCAGGGGGACCCCTGGGGACGGGACAGCGCAGGGCAGCGAAAGGGCAGGGTGCCTGCAGGGGCCTCCATCACTGCAGTGTCCAAGATACCCTGCCCGAGGGGATGGACAAGGTCAGAAAGAGCGGGGCGGAGCGCGCAGCCCACCAGGATCCAGCTGGCACCTCAAGGCTGGCCACTGCTTGGGGAGATCCCCACGGTCCTGGCCATGGGGCCACACGAGGTACAAAGCTGGAGGAAGGTCGCACAGACTCATGTCAGTGATACCGTTTATGAGTGATAACCCCATTTCATCTATTCACATAGAGATAGATACATGTGCATCATCTTTCCCAGTCACACTTCATGAAGAGTTTGCCCTAGGAGGCTCAGTTCTGTTGTGTTGGGTTTTTTCCCAATAATGCATTATTACTTTTGATATGGTTATTTGAAAGCTACATCAGAAGCAAAAACTTATGTGTGATCTTGCAGCCTTCAGCTTGTTTCAAGACATTCATTAGCTATTCATCAAATTAACTGAAGTTGCTAAGATCTCCCATTCCTCTGAAGCTCTTCAGCAGCAGCCCATGCAGAGTTTCCACTAAGCCTCCAGAGTGCTGCTGACAGCTTGGACCTGCTAGTGTAGGAGCACAGAAAGGTCCCAGCTCCTGGCAAGAAAAGCCGCATATTTACTGTGAGGACAGTTGGTCACAATCTGGTTTCATTACACGCACAGTTTCTGAATCACAACTTTTACAAGCGCTATTGGCCCTGCAACAACGAGCATGAGAGAGACACCAGAGTCACAAAGCTTTAGATCCTTGAGCCCAAAGGCTGACATCTGAAAGTGGTTGGTTTCAAACCATAGCTGCTTTCCACAAACAGCCTGAAAAATGGAAGGAAAACCAGCAGCAGCCCCATCAGCACACAGGCAAACCGGGCAGCCGAGAGACCTGTCCCATCCTGTGCTGGGTCCTGCCGAGCCAGAAGGGAAGACCTACCTTCAGAAAGGAGGGGAACTTCAAAATGATAACACCATAAATAACTGCAGGCATAATTGCCTGCTGCCAGCTGGGAAGCAGGTGCCTGCTGCGTAATGCCAGGGATGTATATGCCCCAAGTCAGCCTTCTCCTCGCTGCTCAGCTTGCTACAACACACAAAACTAGTAAAGCGGCATAAAATGCTGAATTCCTGGTGTCCAACCGTAGGATATGCTCAGGTATACGTGCAACAGACTTCTGGTAATGGGAAGGGTGACAAAGGGGGAAAAGCTGATGTGCCCACCTCTGTGGTCACTTTTCAGGCTTGTCTTTTCTTCAGAGCACCTTCTTTCCTCCTCTTGAGAGACTTCCCACCTCTAACCTAACCCTCCCGCATGACACAAGACAGTGGAGCAATTATTTACATTAGAAACCTTTACTGTTTAGACTGGCCAAGATGTCTCTGGTGTGCAGAGGAATCAAAGAAGATTCTTCCTTGAAAACGTAAATATTCAAATAACCCATTGATAAAAATATACCTGGCATGGCCAGTGGTCTTGGAAGCCTCTTCCCCGTGAGCCGCTATCAATAGACATCACGCATTCCATCCCTTTCTCCTATCACCCTGTCCAAAAAAGAATAAAGGGTCCTGTCCATCATTAAAAACACTCAGGGTTTGTTTTAAATCAGCTTTCAAAACATGTCATGGTGAGGGAAAGAGAGCAAACACGTCATTCTCCACACACCCTGCCCCATCCTTCCTGACATTCTTACTAATTGGCATCTTTTTACCAGTGGGGTTCTCATCTGCTCTCGTAAGGAAGGAGCTGCTATTTTCAGTGGAACCTGAGCCTGATGCTTTGGGCTTTGTGCTCCCTTGGTGCCTATCCCATACTTCCACAACATCTGCTCCATGGTTCACCTTTCCTCTATTCAGAATAACTCAACTCTCCATTACTCCAGGTGCCCTTCTCCAGCTGTGAAGCCCTTGTACGGCTCTACCTTCCCTCCTCCTCCTTTATCATCTGATGGTTTTGTGCTCATTGCCACCTTATGCTCTCCTTGTTTGTTTGCTGCATCCCTCCATCTACGTAGGAAAAACGTATGTTGCTAGGGGCATGTATTGTTCTTCTAAAATATGTACAACACCCAGTCTAGTGGGAGTCCAACCCAGACTGTTGCAAGACTGACAGAAACATAACTGAAACCTCTTATTATGCTGCAGGCTTGGGAAAATCTGCTTCTCTTTTAGGCAGCAGCTGGGAAAATGAAGCTGACAGCGCTTCCCAGCCTTGTGCTGGAGAGCCAGGCTCTGGCTGCTGGGGCTGAACGAAAGACAGCCTGAGTACACAGAGAAGAGCACAGCAGGCTTGGTCTGTGACAGACCCCACATGCCCAAGAGCCTGTACCTGACAAGGACCATGAAGACGCAGGCTGAGGCACTGTGAATCTATAGGAAACTAACTAACTGTAGGGATTTAAATCCTAAATCTCCCAGTATGTATATCTTTCCCTTAAAGTGCTTATTACTGAAGTCCTGTCATTACATGGTAAAATCACTGCCATTATTATCAAATTTAATTCATATCTTAGCATCAACATTAAAGCTGATTTAATAATTCACCTTTACGGACTTACGCTTCTGATAAAATTCACCTGAGGAACACCCTGGGAAATTCAGATTTCTGATGAAACCACCTATTTTAAAAAGCTTTTTTTTTAATCTACTTATTTGCTAAGTGGGTTATTTGGGCAAAAAGGGTGGGTTTTTTTGACCAAGCAGGTAATCCTGTTAGCCCCACAGATCTACTACAGCTATAGCCCAGCCACCCAGCCTGTGCTCCAATTACAGCAAAAGCTGATGCGTGACAGAATGTGAGCGCAACAGCCTCAGAGCTGGAGCATGACTTGAGTTTTCATATTTCATGAGGATTTTGTCACGCTGCAAATGTTTTGTAAATAAGCATTTGGGTTGTAAATTGAAAACACTTGGGTCACAAAATCAGTGAGAAAATACAACAAAGGACAGGCTTTTCTGTGCTCCATTAAGGCCACTTCTAATGCTTCTTATTAATTCATGGTGTATCACTGTAGGTAAGTAACCTCCTATGAATATTAACCAGCCTATGGTCTAACAGCCCTGTCTATTGTGGTGTTGGAGCTGCTGTTAAAGATGAGGTTTATTTCTTATCTATGATTTTCTCTTTCTGGCTGGGCAGCCAGGTTGAACACGATGTTTTCCTGTCCCACTAACCAGGAGAGGCTCTAAGGGTGTTCAGCACCTGGAGGGGAAGCGAAGTGCCTCATAGGCTCAGCCCAGTCCTGTGGGGGAAGCGGGAGTGCTGCAGTGCTGTGCATGACAGATTAGCCACACAACTCATTACTGGCGACTAGAGTTGCATGCATAATCTGCTAGACATGGTACTAGAGATGTGCCCCTTAGGGGTTTTTTTGGCTCTGAAGTGCAACGCCACAACACAGAGCCTTTGTTACACTCCCATCTCAGCGTCTGTACTTACAAAACCTCAGCTTCTTAAGAGGGCTGCTTTCCATGCAGTCCTTCCACTTCAGGGTTTCAATGTACATGTCTTTTGCTAGGAGTGACAAGAATAGTAGAGTCTGTCTGGCATTCAAATCTCAAACTCTGAAACACAAAGCACGATGCAATCTTTTTCCCCTATTTTTTAAAAGCCAATTCCATTTCATCTTCTTGAGAGATTACTGCTTTTCAAATGAAATTCACTTTGGAGATAAATAGGCCCAGTTTATGTGATGGAAAAGGAAGCTGAAGAAACCAGCTGCAGTCCTGGCAGAGCAGCCCCCCAAGCACAGTAGTGAGCCCCTTTCCCCCCAGCCTCCTCACCAGAGAGTGCTGTGGTACCAGCCCCTGTGTGCAGTCCAGGATAATGGGAAAAGGAAAATAATTGTTCCCCCTGCTAGCACTGTACATGCTTTCCCAACGGCATAACAGCTTTCACTTACATTATGAAAGAGCTGCCTTACCCTCATGACTTAAATTATAGATTATCCCCTTCTTGAAGCAGCTATCTTACAATTTAACACTTTCATGGCTAATGTTATTTTTCAGTCCTCTCTTACCAATTGTGGATGAAGGATTTCCAACCTCAGCATGTGCGCTGCACGCTATGTTTAAGGCAGTAGCAGCAAATTGCAGACTGTTTTTCATCCACATACACCCTGTATTTTTCCATTGTCACAAAGGCTTTGTAGATATCCATTGACATGGTTAAAATAATGAAACAAAGCAAGCCCAAACCGCACTTGTCTTTATGTGTTATATACACGTCAGGCTTATGTTTGAGACTGCTGAAGTTTATCAAACTGATCACAGGTTTGTACTGGGATTCCCCAGGTTTCTTCCTGGATGCTATCTCTGACTTCAGTTGTTCTCACAGTTCTCAAAATAGCACATTTTGAGACCGGCTTCTGCCTCACCCTCTGCAAAAAGCCACTTGGCAATCCGTTATTGAAAATGCAGGCTTGTTACAAATAAAGTCAGTCTAGGAAGAAGCAATCTGTCTTCGTGTTCTTTCCCATGCTACCTCTAAGTATATACTTGGACACCAAGTCCTCAGTATTAACAGATCTAAATTTTCCACCAAGCCCTTTTAAAACTTGAATTTCCTTGTTCACTGTTTTTGCTTATTCAACCCATTCTGAAAGCAAGCAGTAATTTTATTTGGCTGCACATCCCGTAGAGAAGGTAGAGCAGTTTATCTGCCAATATCCAAACCAGAAAACATTTGACTGATGGACTGTGAATTATAAAAATGCATCAATAAAACCTTATGAACCATGGAACTGCTGTTAGACCATAGACGACAAAACCACAAGCTTGACACTATAAGGGGAAGCCTGTAACGTGCAACCTCTACCACTCAGCAGTGGAGTGCATTGATTATTTTGTATTTATTTATTTATTAAAGTTACCTTCATGCAAAAGCGAAGTGGTTTTCCCAGCAGAGAGACTTCTTCAGGGGGAGCATTTTTGGACCTCCTCAGCAGCAACATCATCCCACGGGTACACACAAACAGTATTCTCAAGTTAGACTTTGTAGGGCAGCAGTGGAGATGTTTGGAAAACCCAAAGATGTTTATAGCTTGGAAAAACAAATGAGATCATGCCAAATCAGAAAACATCATTTGGGAAGTGGGACTACAGTTTCTGTAGCAGGTATAGGTGTGCTTTTCAGACTGGGGCAGTGGACAGACCGTCCACATAATCCCATCCATTCATTTGGATCCAGGCATGTGTTAAGCTATGGCCACACAGCACCAGGGATGCAACCCTAAAGGCCACTTCATTAATGGGAGTCTTTCTTAGCCACTGATCTGGTGATCGAGGCACACAGAGACCACTTACAAGACAAGGGCAGCTCCTCCTTCAGGACTGTTTCCATCAGTTAGAACCAGCATTTGGGCTATTGACAGTGACATTGTCTTGAACATTTTGATCCTCAAAGGCAAAAGAGCTCAAAGGCCAGCTCTTACTTTAGCATCTAACTTTGAGCATCCAAGCACTGGTCTTTTATAGAAGGGACAAAATACCCTGCAGAACAGAGGAGCTGTTAAAGGAAGGCAGAGGAAGAGCATATAAATATTACTGTGCTCTATATAAATTTGTCCAGCTGTTTATGGTAAATGTTCTCTTACTCCATTTTTCCTGCCCTCATTTCCTCCCCTACTTTCTAATTGCAGAAAGTAAAATAGTACAAGCCCTTGCTTTCATTACATGCAACACCTGCTGCCTGTCCTGAAACAGATGTCTAAGGCATCGTTAAGCAATTACTGCTTTAGCTTTTTTCAGTGGGACTGATTTCAAACATCTTTGTGCTAAATCTTCCTCCTTCAGCTTCCTCTGTATTTCTCATCCTTTCCTACATTCAGAGTTCCAACAAAAACTCCTCTCTGTATCAGTTTGCTCTTATAACGTTTGTCCTGGATCACTGCACTCACAGAAGGACAAAGAGAGAGACTATAACTACTTTGAACCAGAAATTAAGTTTAAGTGTTTTTATTGGGGAGAAAAAGACAAGGTGAGGGAAGAAAACAATGAGACACTAGTAGTCAGCAGCTGTAGGCAGTAGTTTCAGATCACCACCTGGCTTGTTACAGCTCTGGGCATTTTTGTGGACATTACAGCAAAGAACAGTTTAGTTTTACATGCATGCAAGGACAACTCCTCCACTCTCAGTGTGAATGACTTAAATTTTGGCAATAGGAGAAAAAACCAGCTCCAAACACCCTTTTTATTTCCCTACCACCTTTGTACCTGGCCAAGAAAAGCAAGTTAGAATCAGGTAAGCCTGCAGGGCTTACTTGACTCTGTTGTTGGGGAAGACATTTGAGGGAATGGATTCCTCCCTCATGTTTCCAAACAGCATTTTATATTTGGATGAGGTCTCCACTCCTGGGAGGAGCCACAAGCGTTTCAGGTCAAAACTTGGCACATGCTTCATTTAATCACATTGGCTAATATGGCGTGACATACATTTACAATTTGTCTTGCCTTGTTCACAGCAGACATGAGATGACTTTCCCATCTGTTTTACTTGGGGAGACTAGAAAGAAGAACAAAGAACAGGTGTCTCAGGCCAAATCTTCTACAGAAGCAGTGGCCTAGCTGCAGCCACTCCTGCAGTTCTCAAGCAAGATTAAGCAGATGTTTTGGCCTACATGCTTGTAGAGTCACAGCTTGTTCATCGCAGGCGAAGGTGGCAGAGAGCTCCAGTTCTAGCTGGTTGGGAAGCAGCGTTCATTCTTCCAATCAATAACAAAAAGCAAGCTAAAACAAGAGCAGTAGGACATGTTGTGCCAGGTTAATTGGCACCACACTGTTCAGTGGTTCAACACTTGCTGAAAGTTGTTCCTTTAGGTTATTTCTTTCACAAGCAAATTCCAGGTTATGTTATGCTCAGGCAGACTTGTTAATCTGGGCTGGTTTCAACTTGCAAATTACTGTGACTAGATTAGTGTAGCCCCCATGGCACATTTAAAAGATATTGGTAGGAATGGGCTGCTGGCATCCCTAAGAATTGGTTACTCAACTTTGTACCCTGATGTAAATGCTATAACTTTACCAGATTTTAATGACTTGATTTGAAGTTTCCCATCACGAATGGGGAACTTGGGGTGTTCCCTATGAGTAAGCTTCAGGAAAAAGAGTCCAGTCATTTCTTAAAAGAGCACTCAGAGCAAGTGCTTCTGGTGGCAGGTGAAGTTACTGGTTATAAAAACGGGTTTCTTGGGACTGTCTTGTGTGTGGTTTCTCCAGTGATGTGTGACTGAGTTTCTTCCTTCCCCTTATTGGAGGCACTAATTTGGGCTTCCCTCTTCTATCAGTGCATCCATTTTCTAAAGACTCTAACAGCTTCACCCCTCTTAACTAGCCAACACATTACAAAGTCACTTGGGGTGGTGGGACAGAAGTTGCCAAATGCCCAGACACACACTATAATCCCATTAAAGTATAATCCCATTAAAGTAAAATCACACTTTCTCAGAAAAAAAAGAAAAGAGACATGCTAATTGGTAGACAAACTAAAAGTCCACATCAACTTTACAGATCATGTCTGCAATGAAGTCTGCCAGGATGTGAAAGCAGCAGGAAGAAGCAGATAGCTTCTCCCAGGAGCGTGACTTGTGCTTACTTAGGTTTGGGCAAGTACATTTATTTTGTACTTGGGTACCTGCAAGAAAACCACCACTGGAAACTTCGAGGGGGCCACTTGGTCTTTGGGAGGGTGGGGTGGAAAAAGTGTTGTTTTCCTGAAATTGCAACTCTTTCCTGCTCCAAACTACCTGGGGAAGAAAGCTCTAGAGTAAAGTCATTATCTGCCTCTTCTAGTGCCTAGACAAGGAGCGAAGCACAATCTGCTGGAATCAGAACAGGCTGTGAACATTGCCAGGTCAGTTAGGTGAGGGGATTAGAGTGAAACTTCTAATTGCCAGATGCTGACTAGGATATTTGAGTCAGGAAAGAAAAAGGGAACAAAGTAGAGAGGAAGGAGGTTTGACAAGGATCTGTGGTACAGAGATGAACAATGAGGCTGTGAATGAAATGAAGGGACTGAGAAACGACAGTTAGGGGAGAGAGTGGAGAGCAGAAATAGATGAAAGAAATTAGGGAGAAAGCCTCTGTGCCTGACAGGGCATATTGCTGGGAACAAAACCCAAGATCCCTGGCTCAGCATTTCCCTGCTGCCAACAAACATCCACAAAAATGTGTCTGTAGTGCCGGGGCTCCTGGAGGACGGTAACCAGTTATTACAACTATTCTTTTATCTTTGCAGCTGAACTTTTGCTTGCTCGCTGGCCTGCAGGGTTGGGGCAGGAGGGCTGGAGACTGTGCTGAAAGATGGCAATAAAGAACATAGCGCTGCACTGACGGGAAGTTTCAAACTTCAGGTTGCCCATGGGATCTGAACTTGCTCCTTTCCCATTTAGAAGTAAGTATAAAGATACAAATCTTTGCTAGGCACATCTTTCCCCCACAGCATCGGCTTACTCCCAAAGTAAACGAAACTGCATTTCTCTGACAAGCAGATTTTCAGTACTCTGTCTCATAATTCTTCATGTGGCTCCACGCCTCACTGAATGCTTGTTGATGAACTTTCATTCTGAATGAAGAACTACAAACTCCTATTTATGGTGTTCATCACTGGAATACACAAGCATGCACAGATCCACAAAATAACAGCTTTCAGTCGTGCAGCTGATCTTTAAATTTGTCATTTATTACTTTGAAAGAAAAGCTCCATTTGTCAGTTAGCTTGTGTCACATATATACCCCCAGAGGTATAGATTTAGAATCCAAAGATTTGAGAATGAGACAACTCAAAACTTATTTACCTGGATTTACATTTTTAAGAAGTCATAAGGGGGAACAGGATTCCAGGAAAAATATTGGATACAAATAAAACTAGGGAAACCATCATTGCCTCATTGGACCTGTAGAGCAGAAAGACAAGCCAGGCCAAGTAACATGCATGGAAAACGAGGTGGAGAAAGATAAAGCTATTAGCAAAAGTGAGGCTTGGATTAGAACTAAGCCCCACTCCAGCATATATCTGCTCACCCTCTCCCGCACAGACACAGAGTTATTCTTTAACAGGTCACGTCAACAGATCTCAAGAGCTTTTAATGACTAACATTAAGAAAAGTTGAGGCTTATACCTACACAGGGAGCTGGATTATCCCCCATTTACAGAAGAGGGAAACTGAGACATGAACCACCTAATTTCTTCTCTCACCTAAGCAGATGGTGGGGACTGAAGGCAGAGTTCATTTCCTCACCAGAAAAGCATTCACCTTACCTTTTGCTAGAACAGAATATTGAGGTTCTTTGGTAGTTTTTGTTCTCAGGTGCTGCATTTCTATGGAAACATACCTTTTTAAAGTAACAAAAATGCTGACTGCTTTTAAAAGCTCCATTTTACTTACCTGCCTTTTACTGCCATAACTGTTTCTATGGAAACTGAAATTGGCCATGAAGCAGTCCTACAACATGAATTCTCACTTGTCAGTTTTAAACTGAAGTGCCACCTTCAAAGCCCTTCAGTAAAGCACTAATAATTGCGTTGCCTAACAAGTTTTCAAACTAAACAAAACAAGAAAGTGTGCTTTCACTGTATATTCCACACAATATTTTGTAGGTGTGGTCACAGTTTTCACAGTGTGCATGATATGACTCTCCTGGTTAAGGATATGATCTTTAAACAGAGAGACAGTTTATTAGCAGTAAAAGCCCTAGTGTGTGTAGTTAGACTTACATAAAGGTGACTTATACCAATATGGGTATGTCTAGACTGCTGTCACAGAAGCATACTGTAGAGATACTGAGTAAATGGGTAAATCAACCTACAGTGAGCTCTGTGCTCAGCTAGCCTGGGTACCTCTTGTGCACGCATATGCATATGCTATTCCCTGTAGGTACAAGAGAGGGAATGCACTCAGCCAGAGTGTTAGTCTGTGTTGGGTGGCTACCATGGAAAAAATAAAACATGCAAGCTTAAGGCACAACTATTCCGTACAGTTATTCAGAATTAGAATCTCTGTAACTTAAATCTAGACTCCTCCTTAATTCTGCCTTAACCTTTCGGTCTTGTAAAAACTGTAGGCTCCCTTGTGCTCATTCGTATTACTTCCCTGAGTTAACCCAAGTGAGAAAAATCCCTTTTTCCTGTTTCTGGGGAGCAATCGCCAACAGAATGCACCCTCCATCATATGAGTCCAGCATTGCCAGCAAGGACCAACTTAAAAACCCCCAAGAACAGGTTCTTTCAAGAGTGACTATTCGTCTTTCCATGGGCAAGTGCCTCTCACTTCATCTCCGAGGCTTCGCAGCTGCTTTTAAGATGCAACAGGGCCAGGACAGAGAGGGAAGACACTTTGTGTCTGCATGAATCTCCAATGCATAGAAAATAAGTGGCATGGAGTTTTAGGCAGACTTTACACACAGAAACACATCTAACACAGAAACACATCTAAAACCTAGGAAGCACAGCATTAAAGTTGGATGCAGCAGAACCCATTAGAAGCCATGTGCATGACTATACAAGCTGCAGAGGACAAAGATGTAATCCTATTTTGGTATGAATTTATTTTAAGGAGACCCTAAAGAGCAACATGATCTCCAGACTATCTTTTCCTTCAATACTTAGCAAACTCATCCAGCCCACACACTTGGCTGACACCCTCAGGAGAACCAGGGTCAGTCTTTCTTCTAACCCAAGAGAGGAGATCACCTTTCCCGCTGAGCCAGCAGTGTTCTTTTAACCCTTTCCCAGCAAAATCAGCTTCTGCTAATACAGAACATTCCAAGGAAATGGCCAAGCCAGCCTCTTAAATTAGATGCCACGTTCTTCCATATGCCCAAGACACAGCATACTTTCCTTTAAAAAAATCCCTGAACTCATGCCAAGTAGGTGACTTGTCCATGATCAAGCAGTAGCATATGGTTAGCTCTCAAAGTGAGTATGAATTTAGGAATCAAATTCCAAACTGCTTCATAGATGGCCTTTGTTTTTAAGCATCACTTCAAACTGATCAGTAATCGGAGCAGGAATCTGAAAAACAAACCTTCCCTTTGGCCAACCAGACCTTTTGCAGGCATAAATTTAAGCTGCAATTCCCCTCAGTACCACTTCACTCTGATCTGGACTTCTTTCACTTATTTCCAGAGAGATGGAACAGGCAGGCAAAGAAGAGAGAAGACTTCTACAATTCTTTATTAATCATCTTCTCTTTCATTTCCTCCTGCACAGGTACATCCTTTCCGCACCTGTTCAGGCCCATATTAAGATCTGACTAACAGGTACCCAACTCGAACCAGAGCAGCAGTGCCAGGAGTAGGACAGCCTGCAGGGAAACAAATTATTGAGCCCTGCAGCAAGAAGGGAATTTACAGCAGAAGAATGATTCATACATCATTTTCCACTACGAACAAACGCACCATCTCTTTAAGGACAGAGTTTTCCACAGGCCTCTGAATGCAAATGCCAAATATTTTGTCATGCCTTTCTCTTAGCCTATATCTCACTGCAGCCAGAGCTTGGAATGAGGCATATAATATAACAACAAACCAGACACCTGGCACACATGGGGCTACTCACTGGCTTTCCTCATGCCTATGGTTTATTTTTCCCTGCTATGTCAATCCTTATAGGGCTTTACCACTACATCTGCCTCCTGGGAGTCTGCTATTTCAACTGTTCCAGGGAAGGTGCAGAGGAAAGAGGAAGGACACATTCAATCCTTTCTACTCTTTTCAAGTTAAAGGTCTCACCTCCACACCATTAAACAGATTAATTAAACAGACAAGCCCCTGCAGCAGCAAGCCTTCTCTAAGGATAAATACTGAACAGTTCTGGGCTTTGAACTGTGGCACATAACAGAGATCAAACATCTTGCATGGCATCCCTCTTTAGGCTAGTGTTATTTCATCTATGTCTTCCGTTTCCCTGCAAGCACAGAGATGAATAGTATTTTTCCCCAAAAGTGACAAGGAATATAAGACACAAAAGATAACGGGGAGCATACAGATTACAGTGGGTCTTGCTGGCTTTCATGTTTTCTTTTCCAAAGCATCTGATTTATGATTTGCCATTTGTGATGTAGGAAGCAATTTAAAAATAAGCAGCAAAATGGAGACTGATTTTGAGAATTCTGATCTGAATAGAATCCACAGCAACATGCATCAGTAGTGCACACAGTAGCCAGGGCAATCCAGACATGCTCGACAAGCAGTGGACAAGGTTGCAGGGTGGGGAAGGGATGCAGGACTCCATTCCTAAATACAACTTTTCAGAGAAAGGCCAGGACTGTGCTTCAGTAGTGCAAAAGTTGTGCATATTCAGGAATACATATTTACAGACATTGGTACACCAATGCCTTCAGGAAGACTAGGCAAATCTTTTGATTATTTGCTTACATGTCTTTTCTCTAGGTATTATAAAGTACATATAAAGAGAAAGATCCACAGCTATTACCATATGGAAAGATCACAAGATCAGTCTTTAAGCCAGAAAAAATGAGTCCTGACATGCCCACTGTTGAAAACAGCACTCTGGAGCAGTGCCTTTTCTTTAGGGTTGTAAATGTGAGGATGACCATGTCACACCTTACTGCAAGGAAAGAGCAGTTTCTTTTCCAGCTCCCCTGCTGTATTAGGATGTCCAGAATCAGGTTGATACAACTTCCATTAGGAATAGCGAGGAAGTCAGCAAGAATCTTAACAGAAGTATTTTAACAGCTTCTCTGGAGCTAGACAAAAAAAGTATTTGGAGAATCAGAATGCTCTTTTTTCTCCCTCTATCTAGACCATATCAGGTAATAGCAGCTTTTCAGGGTCACTCAATCTCTCCTTCCTCCCTCCTTTATCCGGAATGGACCACAACGAATGTATCTTATCTTCTCTCTTTAAAATGTCATATAATATCCTTCCATAGTGCTGACTACATCACTGTTTCTCTCCAGCAGTTCCAAGACACGGTGCATCACCACTTCAGTCAGAGAGGGGTTGTAGCTCTGCTGAACACAATTTAAGATATGAAGGAAATGGCAGCCTTTTTCAGCATCTGCAGAAAAAAGAAGTTAAATACAGTCAGACATGAAGGAAAGGCTTCAGTCTTTTAACTATCATAATCCAGATTAGTCATGAAAAAGCCACAGCTGTCAAAGAGAAAGAATGCCCTAGGTACTAAAGCAGAATGTAAAGCATGTATTTAGAAGGAAGAGACCCAGTCTATGCCTACAGCTCTCCAATTCTCAACTGTTCCTCTTGACTTTTCTGGGAAGTGTCAGGACTGTAACACTAACAATAAGGGCAAAATATCATCAATCTTGCAAACTCCAATATACAGGGCTCATTCAGTACAACCTGATGATGAGGTTAATAACCTCAGGGTACCTCCACTGAGCACTTATGCAAGCCATCCAGTTTCTGCAAGTGCAGAAGAAACCAAGTTAAACCCCTTTTGCTCAAACCCAAGCTCGAAGACAGCCAGAAGAAAGTTCCGTGGCCAGAACCTTTAACTGCTTGCCCAATGCTGGCATCTTGTGGAAAATCTGCTACAATGCAACTTTCATTCACCTAGCAATGCAATCCCATCCCCACACTTCAGACTACTCAGACAATAATGGAAGTAGAAATTCACAGAAGTATCAAATTTTATGTTCTTTTAAGAGGAATTAACCATGAAAATATACAAGAGATCAGAAATGCAAAATAATCCCCTTTCCTAGAGGGCAAACCAGAGACAAAAGTCCTTAAAGGCTGCTGCAGTACTTCATGCAGCTACTGTGGGCCTGCTGGAGCCATCATTTGAAGCTCAGCTGTCCCAGTCAACATTTCATTCAACACACCCTGTAAACCCAGCCTCCCTAAGAGCTGAACTTGCAACAGATTTCTTTCTCCCCCATGGCTAACAATGGAAAGGAGCATAAGTGAGACATGCCAGAAAAAAACAACATTCCTCCTCCTCAGCTCACATGATGTAAGTTAAGTTTGAGAAGTTACAGGGGGTTCCCTGTAACTCGTTCTTGCTGCCTTTGTTTATATTTTTGCCACTCTCTACTCCAGAATCAGCTGAGCCACAGAACTGCCTTAGAAGCTACAGAGAAAAGTCACTGGTAGGTAGGAGCCAATGCTGAGTACTGGGAAATAAACAGTTCAGCCTAATTCCTATTAGGCTGTGAATGCAGCAAAGATACTTCTCTAGAAGTCAGTAATCCAGCATGATAAAACACCTTAGTGGCTGGTAGCCAAAAATGCATCCACCACCCTAGGATGGCTAAGTGTAGGGAACAGAACAATGCCTCGACCTGGACATAGTGACTATTGTTGCAAACAAAGTAGGTAGCTGCATTTTGCATTAGTCACAGGTTTGTCATAAGAAGGTTCAAAGTGCCCATCCCTGATCTAACTTACCTTATGTCTCAATGAATTAGAATAGTGACTCAAGTGTTACCCAACAGTACAGTA
>JANHGB010047592.1:0-17487 GCA_026283785.1 Coracopsis vasa
AACTATCCTTCCTAAAGACACTGTGAGCCACAGGCCCTGTCATTTTGTGACAAAGCTAATAATTTTTTAAAACTGTAACCCCTTCCCCAAGAAATTAGATAATGACTCATGTAGGACCTCAGTATAAGCACACTTACTCTTATCAAAGCAGCTAAAGATACATCTTCCAATAAAGCAAAGTCCATTTTTCCTCTATCTGTACCACAAATCTCATATAGGTCTTCCCTTTCGTGTTTTCTGCTAAAAGTTGAAAGACTTTTCTGTACAAAAGCAATGACAAAAGCTGCATTTGACCAAAACCCTGATGCAGGCAGGTTTTCTTATAGACAGGGGATTTGGCTAAATGCACAAAAGCAACTGTGCAAACCAACCAGTACAATACTGTATATCAAGAGTAATTAAAAGCCTTCATTTAAAATGTGACAACCAAACCATTTTATATTAGACAGAAAAAACCCTATCAACATTTGAAAATAATGAATAAACAGAATGCCAATTCACAAACATTTGCTATTTAGACTTTGATGCATACTCTTAGCTCTAAAATCTGCTCCTGGATACACACAGGAAACTCCTATTGAAGTCAGTTGGAGTTGTTTATGTGTAGTTGGCAGCGTATTTTGGCCCTCAGACATTTTTTAGTGTTCATTTAAGAGAGAACAGGCTAACATAACCCTCAGTTTAACCCTCTGATTGAAGGCATTGCTCTCACTAGATTCAAACATGATGGCTGTGGACTGTTATCTTAACAAAGACCATACTAGTTCTTACATAGCTTCGGTAAAAGTGACAATGCAGTTGCTGAATTTACTTGTATAGGAATTTACTGCTGATATAGACAGATAAGCTAGAATGGGATGAATTTTTCCTCTCTGTTATTGCATAATCTGATCTCTGGTATTAAGCAAAACACAATATAATTGTTATGGCAGCCTTTAAGGTCCTCTGTCACAGACAACACTGTCATACATGTAACAGAGGCATGGTATCTCACTTATGACAGAACAGCTCAAATAAGTATGAGGCGGGTGACTGAGTAGGAGAAGCAGATCTAGAACTGATGTAGATGTGCAATGAGTGCATTTTCTGTACATCTTCCATATCTCTTTTCCTTAAGGATTCTCCTTAGATCCCATCTCTGCTCTCTGCTTTCCATCTTCCTTTTCCTTCTCTTGCAACCAGGTGGGTACACCAGTGACAAAGGAGTAGTTAGTGATGGTTGGATGACATGACTTTTGCTCTTGGCTCTGCTACTTACTCCTCCACTGCACGCACAGAGCAGAGCCAGGGAATGGCAGGGCTGCCTCAGAGCGACAAGCGGCTCTCATGAGCAATAAGTCCTGAGCAATCTAGAGCTCCAGGATTTTGGGCGCAGGTCTGCTCCTGGGAAAGCTTTTCCTCTTGGTGGAACTGGATGTTGCATCCATCCTGACTGACAGTTAGCTAGAAAGCAATGGCAGTGCCTGCAGATTGGAGGGATTCTTCATTATTACTGTAAAAGGTCAAAATAATGCAGTGTGTAGAAAAAGAGTTGCAGTCCTATATTTACATGGGAGCAAGGAGGCCAGCCAACAGTGGGTGGTGCTCAGTTCTGCCTGTCCTCTGTGCTCCTCTCACTTGCAATGGTGCTTCGGCTTTTCCACCTTGAGTGCATTTAGTACTACATGTTTTCTTTTACGCTTCCTGCTGCTGCATTTCCAGCGAACACAAGTGCATTGTGCTTGGCAGAGTGAAAAGCTAGGAAACCAGCTGCACAGTTTTGTGCACAATCAGCAATCATCACTTTTCCTTATAAAGCAATAGGGATTTTCCCAGCCAGGAAACCCACAGGCATTTTTTTTTTCTGTGTTTGTAAGCTTTGGTTTAACGAAGCCTCCCACGTCTGATATTTGATGTTGATGAGCCATAACCAGTGCAAGCATATGTGCATGGTTCACAGCTTGCCTGAACATCAGTGAAGTGCAAAGTGATACAGCACTTGGAGCACTGTTGGATGTGAAAAGACCAAACAGAAAGTGAGGGCTACACTACTACAGAAGTGTTTGCTCCTGTGGCAGCCCCTGAGTGCTTTTCCTACTTCAGCTACAGCCCAAGGTTTCACACAAGCAAGGGAATAATGATTTGCTCACTAAAATTAGTGTTGTGATTGTAATGGAAAGGGTTAATACCATTTTTTATAAATGGTTTTAACTTCAGCCTCATTTTTAGGCATGAAAAGGAGCTCTGCTTCTCTCGATGTGTCATCCTACATATTGAGTTTATTTTAAATAATTCTGTGGTGTAAAATCATATCACTTTCATTACAGTACTTCCATTGGTGTTAATTGCTATACACTTATAGTAACCCCCAAAATACAATTTAAATGCTCATTTTTTATGCTTTCATCTAATTTTTAATTCCTGCATTTTAGCAAGTACTAGCCAACAATAGTTTTGTCATTAGATTTAACAGTTAAATTTACAGTTTTAAACCATTTTTATGACATCCAGCTGCATCAAGGTGACAAGTCTACTGGTAAAACAACAATTTAAGTACCGCATTTACAATCAAAAACATTTTTTGTCACTCCTAAATTGACAAATTTCAATTGCTCCTTATTGTTAAAAACAATTTTTAAAATTACACAGTGAGAACATAACAGTCTCTGTCACTGTGTAATTAAGTCCCTTGAACTGTTTGCTATATATAGAAATACTGTATTATAAAGTGTTAGTTACCGTAAAAAAAAACCCAATTACATTTATAGTGAAAACCATTAAATTGATTTACAGCAAAACAGTTAATTCACTGTGTTTGTGCATAAAACTGCTACTAATGTGACACAAAGCGTAGTTTTCATTTTGAACTCTGCAAACTTAGGAAAATTATAAACAGGAAGATACAATAAAGCTAATGAACATCTGAAATGCTTATATTCAATAAATGGCTTTATATTTAGAAAATACTTCTGCTGGAGAGACAGTTTGCTGGTTTCCAGTACAGTGCAATTCTTTGGTGCAATGAGAAATTTGGAAAAGAATCAAGAAGTGCTTGACACTTCCTTTAAGAGTCCAGCTTAATTGTAGGCTGAAATACATCTTTATTTCCAACTTAATTTCGATCATATTCCAGTGTTTTGCTGGTCTTAGTCTCTTAAGTGTGGAAGGTAGGTAGCATATATCAGTGTTAAATACATTTACTATCAGCATGTTTTATTTTTTTACTATATCTTCTTTCGTAGCTAATAATGAATATGTACATCTCTCAACATTAATTCTGTTGCCCATTTTTAGGTGTCACTATTAAGTATACAGATGTTATTTCAAGGTTCAGTTGAAATGTATATGATTTATTTTCCATTTATCTATCTTCAAGATTCTGTAATAACCCAGTATGTACTTACCAGTTTGCCTATACTGTATACGCAGAAACAAAACAAAGCAATAATGCATATAGATTTTACTCATGGTAAAATGAAAATGAGTGCAATGGAACAAACATAATTCTATATTTTAGCAAAGGAAAGCAATACTTCCTTCATCATAAGTATTTTGTTTTCTGCTAGACACCTTCATCCACTAGTAATCCGTTAGACAATACATCACCAACAGCTTTTTGGAATCTTTTTTTTACCTAGAAGGAGAGACTTCTAAACCTTGTTGGTGAAATCAAGCCCTTGTTACAGCCGAGGGGAAAGATACCTTTAATTTAGTCTGACCCAGAGTGACTCGAAACTGTTATGCTCCTGAATCGCACCATTTCATAGCTGCTCTCTTATTAATTAAAAACATGCATGAATTAGCAGAAAAGATATGTGAATTGGTGGGTGACTGTACATTTTTTTTTTTAATAGACATTTTGCCCATTGTTTACAGTGATGACGACTTGCTTCCTTACAAGAAGGAAAAGGAATGCTCCCCTTTTCTAATCAGAATATAGTAGGACTCAATATTTGCAGCCACAGTAGCTGAAGACCTGATACTGAGATGATAGAATAATGTGCAAGAAGTAAATACTTGGCTGGTTTTATGCAAACATTGAGGAGCATTGAAGAGGTATTACCAGTGTACTCACTTCCTAACTTTAGAAGGGCACTTTAATTTTTAAAGCATTTGCTCACTATAAACTGAACTTGCAGAAGACAATCAAGAAATTTCCGAAATAAAGATTTTTGCACCAATCTAAATAATTCACCAGAATGAGAGAAAAAAACCTAGATGACATACTTGTTTCCCTTTTAATATCATATCTGGCATTGTTTTACCTGCATAACAATAGATGACAATTAATAAAATCTGGTTAAAGACCAGCCTGTAGATGCAACATCTGCTTGCGAATCACTGGTATAAAGAGCATGAATGAAGAGGGAAAAAAATATCAGGATTCTGTCCTACACTGGTAATGTATATAACGAACTGTTGAGCACAAGGCACAGACATGCTGGCAGTTATCAGCTCTTTCTCAAACAACAAAGACACAGACTGCCCACTGCTCTGGGCTGTTGCTGTCCTACAGGCAGTTTGAGACAAAGGTGAGTGATTCATTTGGAATCCAGATATTTCTCAACAAAACCTTCGATACTCTAGGACGGAAAGGGCAATTATGAGGAGAGTGATAGGGGCTAACAAGACCAATACTCCAGCTCATCTACTTTGGCAATGTCCAGTTCTCAAAACCCAAGTACCAGTATGCTCGATTGTTCCAAGGAAAACAGGCTGTGGTGAATGTTGACTTTTTGTTATCAGCCATTTTTCCTTAAGTATGAGATAGGTTATATATGCTGTGTTTAGTATATCATTATCATTAATAAAGTAAGCTGTTTGAAAGTGTCTATACTAAGATAGAAAGAAAAATACTATGCTCAATTAGAAGAAAAGATTAAACCCCACAGAAAATGCAAATTATTACTTTCAGACAAAATTTAGAATTAATTTTACTAGCTCTGGAACCATGCCACATTCAGAATTTTAATAAAAATGAAATTAAGCAATTTCACCTACTTTAAAACACTGAGACTGTCAGTAATATAACACCAATATCAAAAGAGTATGTTGGCCTCAGCTTAGATTGTGCTTATTTTAAAAGGTAAAAATTAATAATGATGCATGAGACATGGTCGATTTTCTTCTGTAAATCATCTGCTACAGACATCTGATTGCAACTCAGTGAGCAACATAGCCTGTTTCTCCTACATTGTTTCAGTTCAAACTATAATTTAAAAAAATATTTTATTTTTTAGCAAAAGCAGGACAAACCCCTGATAATTATTTTCTTGGAAATGCATTTTTCACATAGTCTCATTTTTAAGGTATGAATCAGTCACTGGCTTAAATGAGGTATGTAGTTCTAATAATTTAAAATCACTGTCTCTAGATATAGGAAGTATGGAAAGGGTTACATTTCAGCAGGCTCTATCATATCAACTAATGAGCCTTTTCAAGCCTTCTTAGCTCTTATTTTACTATAAAATTTTAAACTAGAAATCACTGTGACAAGTTAATGACCTCAAGTTTAATGTTTAAACTGGGATGTTACTTAGGTCACAGCATGAATGAAAACAAAAATCTTTTTATAAACTTCCTCCCTTTCAATGCACGCAGCCTTTCCCATTCTGTCCCTCTGTGGGTGTCAGCTGGTCCTTGGCAGTAGAAGACATGTTCTTGCATTCTCGGACTCCATGATTGTCACCTATAGTGAGAAGAACAGTTAATACAGTACAGCAGTGCTGAGTTCTTCAGAAGTTACCCAGATTTGTTGATATGCTGCCCTGACAGACTTGTGGACTCACTCATTAGTTACACAGTAAAAAATTTGAATTCTTTCAAGCACTACAGATGCCAGCTCCAGCAGAAGCACAAGAGCTTCAAAGCAGATCAAACTAACTTTTCTGGCTCCTGGTACTGCTCACAAAATTCCTGATCTGTATATGTATGAATAAGCACAAAACTGAAAGACACAAGACTGAACAAAAGAATTTAACCTTTTGGTTTCAGTGAGGGGAAAAAAAAAGTTGGCTAAAAAGCTAAAAACTCTCCCATGCGGACCGAAAATCCAGAGTCCCAGAGCCCCATGAATGCATGCCTAGCTTTCTTTTCAATATGTTTTTAAAATGGCAATTTTGATGAAACAAGGAGTTTTTCTCTCCCTAATATTTGAATTCTGCAAGAATGCCGTGGGTTTAAAACAAAACTGCTGACTAGTCTCTTTCTTTTATTTTTAGTACAAGTTGAAGCATCAGTGACACGGTATCCTCTTCAGATACTGGTGTGTTTATTAGCTTTGGCTCATGCTGCTGTGCCTTGGATGATATCCCCCCATGCTCTTTGAGCTGTAGCTGTTAGCTGCTGACCCTTGGCTGGGAATGCCTGGTAGACCAAGAGGCAGCCCCAAAGCCCTGCACATGTCCTCTCACCAAATCCGTGTGAATGGAGGATGTAGGGAAAGGGGTCTGCACAGCATCACTTCTGAGAAATCACCTCCTCCCACGCTTTCCGAGCCTGAGCACAAACGAGGGGGATGCTCCAGTCACACCGATTTCTACACGTCAATGCCTTTTCCTTTACCCGTGCTGATTAGCTCCTTTTTGATCTTCATGCATTTTACTTGCAATCTAATATGTCACATAATTTTAACAGACTTAATTAACTGAAAGAGTAGATCCTGCTCTCATTCAAGTCAAGAGGAATTTGGCTTTGAGTGGAAAGGGGAGGGCTAAGATGAGGTAGGGTCAGAGGTCACCCAGTTTAAAGAAATTTATCTAGGTTCACTTTAAAAACCACATAAATCTTTCTCTCTGCATTGGGGATAGACAGCTAGAGGAAGTGAAAAGCATGGCAAAAGGTTTGCAGACAGCTTGTCATTTGGAGGCAAAGTTAAAAGAGCGGAAGCCCCCTATTGTAAGGTTTTTCCCGTTGCCATCACTTTTTGTTTTTCTCTTCCCCTGTAGGGTGTAGAAGTGAGAAAAACCAGCCTATATTCACAGTAAGATTATTGCAAACATGCAAAGTTCAGAGATGCCCAGAGATGCCATTCAGTGAGGACCTTCTTGGCTTGTATATCACAATCATGTAATGGGATGCTCATTCATCACATAGCCAAAATCAGGTGTCTGCAGTTCATGCGCCAGGTGCCCATCACAAGGATGTACCTACATTTCAGAGAAGTTATTGTGGCAGATATATCCCCACTACGGTCACCAGAGAAGGTAGAGGCTGTATCAACACTCCACTCCCATCATGTGGATGGAAGCGCAACAGACACACAAGGAGAGAACCTACGTTTTTATGGTACAACAGATGCACATTTGGTCAAATAACGGTAGGGGAAGACCACACATCCCTAAAGGCTACAGTACGGAATAAACTTCTGAAAATGTTGGCTTGCATAGTATCTAGTCCATCGCGGAGAAAAAAGAAGCATGTGGAGCACTGCCTCCAGAAATCTGGATCCAGCCTGCAGGCCAGGGGGTGGCCACTCTTGGAGTAGCTAGATCAGCTATGATGTTAGGAGACAAAAAAAAAGGTAAGAATTGATATCTGAAAGAGAAAGGATGAAGAACTGATGAAAATGTATCTGTTTATGCACACAATCTGCTACCACAGGACAGGGTTGTCTAGCTTATATTCAAAGACAGAAATGTCATAGGAAAGGGTGATCCTTTCGTTCTTTCTCCTGTACTCCCTGCACATTTCAAAGTGCATGCAGTTTGTGGAGGACAAAGTTTATTATTTATATAATAATATAACATTTGTTATTTATATAATGTAATTATTTTTTAAGAATATTATTTCATTCCTGAAAAATCTGTCATATTTTGCTTTCACATCTACCAGCCTTTCAATGATAGAAAGCCAAAATGCAGCAGCAGCAAAGATGAAGCCCATGATGTGAATGTAGAGGACCTTTGTCTATTGAGGATTTATGAGTACGTATTATTTGGCATTTGAAGAATCCTTTGGCACACTATTCATAGACAAACAGACACTTGAGAGATGAAAGTTAAAAAATATATGAAAAGACCTGATTTTTTGCTCCAGGCTGTTTTCTGAATGCTGCTCAATTTACACCTGTTTAGTGATTTATTTAACAGCCGTGGCTAATGTGATATTATGGAATAACTACAGAAGTTTAAACTAAATTTTATCTTGTAGATATCCATAGATAACCTCATTTTGAAACAGCAAGAGCACCCAACTTACTATAACACTAATACTATGATGATTAGGGTAAGACTACTATAACTTCATCGCTTTGATTCTGGCTTTATGACTAGACTAGTGTGTCTAGTGTAGCCCCTTTACTGAAACACTTTTCTATTTGCACAAAGTGTATTTATATCTACGGGCATTTGGCAATGCTGGTGGTCAAGGAACTGTGGAAACTGCTGCTGGCTGTGAAACTTTTCCTTCTGAATTTCTTGTCACTTAAAAAAGTTTCAGCCTTGTCACATGTTTTCAAGGCCACTGTAGGACAGCATCAGTACATACTTCTTAAGTCTGCCAGGGGAAGATGCTGATTACTGTAAAAGGGAAGTGTTTTCTTGATGTAGGAGTGATGTGGAGGGGTAAGGGAGCTAAGGGTCATGGTTTAGCACTAAAATGGCTGCCAGGCTTACAATGGCAAGTACTAAGGAACTCCTGGGTATGATATAAGTGGTTGGGGTTTTTTCTGACAGGATGTCTACGATATAATTACACTTTCTTGACATTAGGTCCTTTATTTACGGGAGGTTTTCGCTCTCTCTAATTTAACTAGGAAACTTTTTCCTAACAATCATTGACAATTTTTAAAGGAAAGACTAAGTAATCTAAAAGTAAAATCTCTTTCAGCAGAGAGAGCGAGTGGTTCGTATGCTGTTTCTTCATTTTCTGCCACCACATGTTTTCTGCTTTGTTCACTTAAAGAACAGGGTGGTGGAGCCAAGAAAAGACAAAAGCCCAACCCAAACAGAAAAAAGGAAATGCTATTAATTTTTTTCCCTGAAAGTACATATTGAAACATGCAACCTTTTTGCACCTTGGAAAGAATATAGTATATTTTGTCAATAAGCAGTTATGAAGGAAAATAACTAACTAGCTTTATCCTTATTCTGGTAGATTCAGCTCTGAGCCAGCAGCAACATATTCTAAAATAATAACTCTAACCACTATTCAGGTTTAGCAAGCATTCAAAATGCTACAAAACCCAACTTCTTTTATTTGTTCATTGAAACTTGGGCCTTTTATCTCATGGATATATCCTCTGGAGCTGAGATTAGGAAAGACAATCCCACTGCAGATCTGACACAAGGGAAGAATTGCCTGTGTAACGAGAGTACCACAGCACTGACGGGCAATGCCCAAGGACTGCAATTTTACTTTTAAATTATTTGAAAGATTTATATTATATGTTTTGTAGTATAGGAAAAATAAAATTTCATCAGCTTCAGTATACATACTGTTGCTCTAATTTCTTGAATTTGCTTTCTACTCCTTTGTTTCCTTTCTCTGCATCAAATTGTTCGATCAGCTGTTACTGGATTTGAACTCTTAGGTTTTAAAGCAACAAGTATTTCAGCCCATATTTGTTGAACAGCAACTCAGCTTGGTCACAACATATATGATGAAATACATTTCTCTTCCAAAATGCAACCGGGCTACTTAGAAGAAGAATAAACAGGAGCCTAAAATCAATGGCAGAAGATCAGAATATGCTTGCAATGTTTATAGCATTTGAACTTTCCTACCTGACAATGTGGGGCCCACTGCTGTTACAGAAATACAAGGCAAAGTGCTCCCAAACTGGCAGGAGGGTGCTTCTGAGATAACTGTGAGCTGTTGGTAAAAGTGGTCCTGTTTCTCCTCAGCAGAGACCTAACTCCTAACCCATGCATATGTGGCAAGAGCATATGGCAGATATTTTGCAGGTGAAGTGGGCCACAACTGTAAATATAAAGCAGAAAAAGGAAGACTGTCTCTCTCACCTTTCATGAACAATGGCACTTTTGTCATTTTCCACATGCCCTAAATAGACTGGATTCAGTAGCTTTGAATTCATGACATTCCTTCTCACACCACTCTCCAGCTCATAATAAGCTAGTAGCTCAGCAGTCTTTTTTTTTTCCCTTTTTTTTTCCTTTTTTCCTTTTTTTTTTTTTTTTTTTTAAATTGGCTAGAGAGGCAGGCAAGCTTTACAACCAAAACAATCAATTTCAAGCTGCCGAACCCAATCAGGCTGGTTTGAGAGTAACCCTTTAAATTGAGTGTGAAATTGGGAGATGGAGCTCTCCTTTCCTATTCCAGAGCTGGTGGAGAAACCATCACTTCCTTTTCTAAGTGGGTGCATTAATAGTTGTGCTGTTCTTGCAGACATTATGTGCTAACAAAACTATGTGTGCCTGGTTCTGTAGCAGGTTACAGGGGAAAAACAAAGCAAAAGCCATCTGGCTCCACCAGTTTGTATGTATAATGTCCAGATACTAATGCTTAATGCACTTGTAAACGTAAGTTGTCTCCCTCTCAGAGTCTGATTTTAATTTGGGTAATATTCCCGTTAATAATAACATCTAATTACAACATCCATTAAAAGTTAGTAACATTAATTTAACAGGGAGAAAATCTAATAGAGTTCTTAGAGCGGTATTGGCATTTTTCCATTAAATTAATGTTACAAACTTTTAAAAGGATGTCTTAAAGAGGCATCGTTAGTGGTGGGAATATTAAACAAATTAAACTCAGGCCTTTAATATGAGGTGGGAGCCTATTTATGAATCCAAGCAAAGGTGTCTGCTGTGCCTTTCAACCCATTTAAAATGTTTGACAGGAAGCATAAGGTTGCGGAAAATTTGCAGTACCTAAGTTTCCTTCTAGTAAAGGCTCAAGTGAATGACCATTTTTTTTTACAGTATCTCTTTTGCTGGCCGTGTGGTCCACACATTCCTTGCTTGGCTGCTGCTGTTTTGTCTGTTCAACAACGATGTTCTGGCCTATTAATTTTCCTCCTTTTGGTTGTTTAGGGCTTTTTTTCTTTAAAGAGGGTGGTCATGAAACCAAAGGATTAATAGTTCCTCTTACTGCTAGGCAGAGGTCTGGATAGTTTTGAAATAGACTTATGGGTTTGGCTGAAGAGGGACAAATTGTATCAGGGATGTAGAGGTTTTGAAATGCATGTATTTGTCTAAATCTAGACCTCATCTGCAATAAGACAGCATATACATTTTAAACATGAGCCTGTTCGGATGGCCAATCTGAATTGTAAAGAGATTAATTTTTTAAAGATGATTATTTTTGGTTTACAAGCTGACTATAGGCAGAACATTTTATAATGCAAACATTGGATTAAACAGATTATATTCCCATTGAGGTGAAGGCAAAAGGAAGAAGTACATATGAGAGAAGTTAGTCAGATTCTTAATGTAATACTGGAAGATGATGAGCAAGGGACTGTCTTTATTTTGTGCCTCATGTACAATACCAGCTTTTAGCACAGTCTATTATTAAATACTTTAATACAAATACAAAAAGATTAATAAAGCAACAGTGACAGAGAAATGAACAGAGCAGTGCAGCGTGGTCAGACTCGGCAAGCTTGAATAATGCATATTCTCAAATTTTTAGCCAGCACTTTGCTGCTCCAAGGTTTTCTAAGCAGACATCAGCTAATACACCATATTCAGAGTACCTGGAATCGATTCCAGGATAGGACCTAGGCATGAGCAGCTTGTGTTTGGCATGTCTGGGCTTGTGCAGCCCTTCTGACTATATATTGTTAGAAACTTCTTAAATCTCTACGTAGAGAGGTCTGACATAGTGTTAAAAACAGAAATAGGCATGCATTCAACCCTACAGATCTTCACAAATCATTGTATTGTTCATTAGGCAAAAGGCTAAATCTGTCTGTGAATTGTTTTTACACTTACCCTGATATATGGACATCCTTCTCTTATTTGCATGTTTGCCTGCAACACCACATTTCAGCCTGTGATGTCCAGCTGTTGGGCAAACCATATGGACTCATTCCTGTCTCCTATTTGGGCATCAGAAACATTTTTCCCACAGTGCAATGTGCAACTAATGAAGTAGTGAGAGAACTATAGATTAACAAATAGTTTGTAACCTTGCTGAAGCATGCATGCTGGCTTTCCCCTTGGCCAAAATCTACCCTACTAGCTATTAGCTCTCTCTGACCTGGTGTAGGCAGGATAGTATGATCCTTTCCCAGTGTTGGTCTGTGTTGACCCCATAGCCAGGATATTGTACCATTCTCATCAGTCTTTGGGGCTCATCAGCACTACCTAATGGTATGTCTGCATTTTGGCCTTTTCCAGGCAGCTGCAGTATGATCTTCTGCCTACCTGCTGGGCTGGCACAAACAGCTTTCCTGGGGGATCGCACATCTTGCCTTGGACAGTCAGCCCTTAAGGAGCACACGTAACTTTGCATCCCCATCCTGAAGGCATTTTGATTATGAAACCCAGCCAACAAACACAAAAAACCAAGAAGAAACCCACAGCCACCTAACATTCTTGACTTCAGTGTTTATTACAAATAAATACTTGGAGGTGGGAGAGTTGCCTACAATTTGAATGGCTATTCCTGTGAATAAGTTGTCTCAGTCAGCGACAGCATTTGACTAGTTCTAATATTTTTTATTATTATTATTAGATTCAAAATAGTTACTTCTTATTTACTTATTTTTGTGATCTTAAGACCATCAAAATAAAAAAAAAAATCCAGGAAAAATCATGCTTTGATTCTGGTTTGTAAACTGAATGACAAATTGTAACAAATAAGCTTGCACAGTGAGTGTGGTATTCTTTGGTTTGTTTTTTGTTTTTTTGTTTTTTTTATTATACTTTTAAAAAATCCTTTGGTATCTGTTTACTCACACTTTTGAGCTGAGATGAGAAAAGAGGTTTTACATTACCCAGATGCTGAAATACTCAGTGTCCAAGTAGTTTAGTGATACTGTTTGGAAGAGGAAAAAAGCCTAATATGCCATTAAGCAGATTGGTTTTCCTCTTTGGTTCCACAATAAGCTGCTGTTAGTTGGGAAGATACATAGCCATTTGTATCATCCTACAGCCAGAAATATAAGCAGCAATAATATAGTGTAAATTTGTAACCAATACAAGGTTACAAGGAGACTGTAGAGACATATGTTACCTAAAGCAATTAGATTATTATTGTAGTGGTACTAGAACAAAATCATTTACAATGTTAAGGTTTTTTTAACCAAGAACATTTTACTTCCAAGCTTTCTCCTAATACTCCTCAATATATTTTATTTAGAATATATTAGTTAAACTAAATCATCAGGTGAGTTTTATGCTACTAATTTAAAATACTCAAGACTGAAAAAGAAAATCATGTAGAGCCATGGCAAGAGCTGTTGTTTGCTTTTATACTTCCCCCTGTTAGATCCAGACATTAACTAAAAATTATTCATCAAAGGATACCTCTATGTGCATGTTTACGTACCTTCACATATGGCTTCAACATGCCTGTGAGACATAAAGAATAATGGATAAAATCCCTGAGAGCAAACAGTAAACAACCTACGATACTGTCCTCCCTAACACGCTTTTTTTTCACAACGAAGTAAAGGCATTCTTACAGCACCTCCACAACAGGGATTGGTTCAATCAATAGGGATAAGCTACTGTTAATTAGTCTGATCTACTTTAATAACTTTATTCAGAAGGAAGGACGGGGGGGGGAGGCTAGGGGAAACTTCCCTGCTGTCAGTATTATACCCTGTAGAGGGGCCTTATATCAGCAATTCAGTGGGAGGAAGTCATGTGGAAGCATTTCTGTATTGTTCCCATGAGCATTCATCTCCTAATTTGCATTAAGCTAGTAGGGAGTCGACACTGGTTTGGGTCCATACCTGTAAATCTTCTATTATGAGATGAAAGTATTAAAGAGCTGCTCTCAGACAAACTTGCTTCCTCCCCAGGTTGAACAAAAGCAATCTCTAATGCAAATAAGATTAGCTGCAGTATTTTTTTTTTTTGGGGGGGGAATGCTTTTGTGGTGTTTTTATTTTTAAACTAGGAACTCGTTTTATGCAAGATCATGCATCAACCTTTGCTGTCTACCTAAAGACTTCAGTCAACTTTTGCCAAAAGAAGTCCTGAAACCACCAAAGCACCCCTTCTCAAGGCCTCCTCCCCCCCACAGCCCCAGTCCTGCAGCAACCAACATGTGTTAGAGGAAGAAAGGCAAAGCAGCAATGCCACAAACATTTCCAAGGGATAAGTTCTCCAGTTGTGTAACTCAGTGCCCTATTGATTTCCAGAGGATTACTCTCATTTACTTGACATACAGTGCTGGCCCAAAATGTTCCCGTTAGGAAAGTTTTTAGTTTTCATGGCTGGATTTATACCTGTATATTCCTCAGAAACAGAATCATTCAGAACAAAGCAATTAATCTTTTTCTTTGTATTTCTTGTGGTTCTATCTCCATATGTGTTTGTGCATTTTCTATCTCTCTATCTATCTATAATTATACAACTAGAGCTTGGCTTCGAGGGCATTAGCAGTAAAGTATTGTTCAAAGGAGATTGCAAATTGCTTGGAGCAGGGAACTGTCTTCTTAATTAGTCTGGAAAACATCACACACACTTATGGCACTATAGCAATAATAAATAATAATAAAAATAGTTCCTGAAAGGGGGCTCATATTGCCCAAAGGCAAAGGCTGGGCAGCTGTTGGGTAGTTGATGGTTCCCAGCAGTAAATATGAGTGGATAAAGCATCGTTTCCAGGAGGGATCTTGTCAAGCTGCAGATTCCTTCCCAGCCTGATACCTGACAATACATCTACTTCAGGTATATTCACTGGAGATATTTTCTCTGATAGGATATAAAGTTCACTCTGCTTTTAAATGACAAGGTAAAAAGTGAGAAGTAATAAGGCAACTTCCCAGGCTGAGCCAAGCAGCCTGCTGCAGAAGTGTCCTTGGTCTGACCTTTATAGGCTTCTTTTTTTTTTTTTCTTTTTTCCTTTTTTTTTTTTTTTTGTTTAAGGGAGAAGGAGTGCAAAGGCGATCCAGTGAGACTGCTCTTAGAACCAGCAATATAGTGACAGCCTTTGCAAACAGCTGTGCAAGGAGACTGACAGATTCATCAGGTACAGTGTGGCTCTACTGCAGGTCTGCCTCACTGAAATGGTTTAAGCTTTTTTACAGCTGCTTAACCTAGGGGAGAAAGGGAGGGGACAGAGAGAGGCTGGGAATTTCAGTCTCAGAGGCAGCAAGACTCAGCTCCTCTCTCCCGTGAGAATACTCCTAGAGTCCGATCTGTTTTGTAATGCAAGAGATAGCCTGCCTATTAAGGGCAAACAAAAGCTAGAGAAAAAAAAAAAAAAGAGAAAAAATAACCTGGCTGAATACAGCTTATTTGGTGGAATTTACACATTTCTGCAAATGAGTTAAATTGCTAGATACTGGTGATGTATCTCAGCAAAACACATTCACTGGAAATCAGCAACAAACAAACTTAGAACCAAATCCTACAGACCTTATTTAGTGACTACTTAGGCAAAGCTCCTAGCAACTTAAGTGGAAGTTTTACAAGAGTAAAAATGATTATCTTTGGTTTATGAGACAGTAAAGCCCACATCCAAATATATCTTCACAGTTTCTTTGTTATTCTGTTTGTATCCGGAAGTATTCCATATGCACTTTTGAAATAAACTGTTCGTTTTATTTTTCAACTGAGGTAAATTCACGTAGGATCCCTTAGACCACTGCATCCATACCTGACAGACTTTGCATTTTAGGTGAAACTTGGTGTCCATGGGTTGAGATAGCAAATATTCCTTTAGCTTTAGCAAGGGCCTGAATTTTACTCTATTTCTGAAGTAGATTTGAGGAATGACTGGTTAGTGTCTGAAGTGAGCAGAGCAGGAAAGGTTGCCGTGAGCTTTGTTCTGGTCCTCTGATGTGACAAGGCTCTGACGTTGGTGGCACAAAAAAGAACAATTTTTGACAGTTCCAAGTTAACTATTTCTAATATTTCACAGACTATTGCCTACACTGCCTTTTGTCTATGGCACAAGATCATGCTCCCTAGATGCAAACTCTTATTCACCTTTGATTTAGAGACATTATTGGTCATGTGCTGTTTGCATGAATTCAAGCAAGAATTTTACCCAAAGTAAGCATAAGCTCTACCCACCTGCATGTCTGCCTGCCTGTCAGAGTCCACAGGTTGTCCCCCAGTGTGCTGCTGCAATGCCTCATGGCCAAGTGGAGCTGACCAAACCCAATCTTCTTGCTTGACCTACACAAGCAACCATGACCAGTACCAGCAACCAAAATACTGGAAGGCACACTCTGGTGAGGAGGAGACAGGATTTTGTGGTTTGGTTTGGTTTGGCTTTTTTCCCCTTTTGCTTACATACCTTTACTGTTGTTTTTCACTCATGTACATCTCTTGCCAAATGTTATGGGAACTACAGTGCCTGAACTACAGGACCTTTTGGGTCCACATGCAAGCTCCTTTTCTATGGCTTAACAGTAATTAAGATTTAGCTCATGGTATTTTTCCTACTATTATTGACCAGACACAAGATCTTTCAAGGACATGTGCTCAAATTCACATTTCACCTGTTCACTATTTTCCCTTCATCTGTACCTTAATTGCTGCAGCTGCTTGTACAAGTCAAAAGGGGAGTAGGAGGGTGGGGTGTGAGGAAAGCTCAGAACTAATATAAAGAATGTAAGAATATAAACACTTTCAAGAGTCCACAGTTATTCTCCTGGAAGATGTTAGCTTAGATCTATTTCTAATCAAAAAAGGAAAAAGATGCATTATTTAAACAGTCAAGACATGGAGGATGTAAGGTACACTCAAAGAAATAAGAGACTATTCCAGTAAGCAGTACATCCTGCAAACAGTATGATTATCCTCACTGAAAAGTTTTTAACTATTGTACAAGAAATGAAACAAGTGGCTGAAGATTAAAGCCTGGGACAGAGATAAAAGTTTCTTAAACTCTCTATTTCTTGATGTGTTAAATTTTTTTTCATGTGAGATTAATCGTTGTTCATAAGGCCTTTAGCTAAGCAGTTTGTATATATTTGAAGGTAAAACTACAAAGCTGCAGAACCCCATCACTTGTATACAAAATTCTAGAAAAAATGCAAGAAAAGAGATGTAAAAATTCCGAAGTCTCTGTGAGGCAAGTCATTTCTTCAAGCTGCTATAGACTGCTAAAGACTGAATTCTAACAATGAAATCTAGATCAAGAGTAGCTGTATAGCACGAGTAGCTGTACCGCACATAGCTAAACCAGTAATTAATAGTTATCATGCTTATTATTTTGACTGTAGCCTTTCTGTACAGAAAACTCTAATTGTTTATCTGTGCTTATATTAAGAAAGCAAAAGTCTCTCTGCCATTGTTAAGGAATCATTTCTGACAGCAGTTTCTGTAGGGTATTTTAGGAGGTAAATGTTACCTTGACAAGAAATTGATTTTCTAGTATAATAATAATAATAATTCTATCAGATACTGTAATTAA
>JANHGB010047595.1:0-10673 GCA_026283785.1 Coracopsis vasa
GGCCTGGCTCAATGTCTGCTGGTACAGGTGGGGTCTGTCACTGCCCGCAGGGACAGTCAAGTGCTCAGAGGATCAATGTTCGGGTCCCCGCAGAGATGGGCTGGGGCAGTCAGTGACATCTTGCTGGCTGAGAGCCTGGAGAAGAGGAGGCTCCTGAAGGGGAGACCTTAGAGCAGCTCCAGTGCCTAAAGGGGCTCCAGGAAACCTGGAGAAGGGCTTTGGACAAGGGCCTGTAGGGACAGGAGAAGAGGGGAATTGATTTAAGATGAAAGAGGGCGGACTTAGATAAGGTCAGATATTAGGAAGCTCTTTATTATGAGATTAGCGAGACACTATAGCAGGTTGCCCAGAGAACCTGCAGCTGCCCCATCCCTGGCACTATTCAAGGCCAGGTTGGACACAGGGGCTTAGAGCAAGCTGCTCTAGTGGAAGGTGTCCCTGCCTGTGGCAGGGGCTGAGCTTTAAGGTCCCTTCCAATCCAAACCATTCTGTGATTCCGTGATTCCGTTTTTGATTGGCACTTGAGGATGGCCTTGTGTGAGGTTCCCAAACCAGAAAGGTTCCTTGCAAAGCCATACTTTTCTCCCTGTTCTCTCAAAGCATTTCAAGCTTTAAAGTAGACCACTGCCTCTCTAGCTGTCTAGAAGTAATAAGACCCAAACTGGGATGTTCAAAGGTGGTATTTTCATCATACAATCCTCTTCCAAACCAATGATTAAAGAAGCAATAGAGGAACACCTTTTAACTGGAAAACGTAGAAACCAGCACTTTGGAAAGGAGGACGAGGAGATGGTTTGAAAGAGACTGCAAGAGGACAATAAAAGTTAAAGAGCATTGAACAGCAGCTCCGAGCTTAAAGGTAAAGCCGCTAAGTACTGCAGAAATGAACCATAAAAATAGCACCATAAAAATGCTATGACAATGCATTACTGCATCCTTAGTTAAAGATATTTCAACTCTTCCATTATGGACCCTTATTTCAAGGAAAACAGAACGATTACAAAGCCAGCCTGGGGGGCTGCTGCAGCCAGAAAGAAGCAGCAGACTAGGGAAGATATAGTCCATATTTGTTTGTCTTGAATGAGAAACAAGCACAGTAAAATCAACACACATCCCTGGCAATGTTCAAGGCCAGGTTGGACGGGGCTTGGAGCAACCTGCTCTAGTGGAAGGTGTCCCTGCCCTCGGCAGTGGTGTTAGACGAGATGATCTTTAAAGTTCCCTTCTAACACAAAGTATTCTCTGATTCTAAACAAGCACAGTTAGTGACTCTGTATGAATATTGTAACTCCACTAAAAGCCACAAGCTACTAAAATACAGCTAAGCATAATGAAGTAAAAAATATGGAACCACAAAGCGTACAAGGATTCTTGGGTACATGAAAGAAGAGGGTTGCCTGAAGAGGGTACATGACAGCATGTGCAAGCAGTAAAAGCTTACTTGACATCACAAAAAAAGGTGATTAACGCTCCCATCAATATTGGAAAAAAGAGGTGGAGAAAAGACATATCTGGAAAGAATGTGCTGTCTCCACGCAGCCTGAATTTAGCCCCAAGTGCCTGAGGTAGCAAAGGAAAGAAGGGGAGGGAAAAATATCTGTACCAGAAAAAAAAAATACACCACCATGCAGACACATGTTGTATTACTCAATAATCCCAGTTTTCAGTGCTGTGCGATAAAGAGACATCTGGAATCTAAATTGTGATCTGGGTTTTGTAGAGCTGACATGAAGCATTCACACAGCTCAGGCTCCGCTTTTTGTTCCAGCATCAGTAATGTGACCACTTGCACATCGCTTCCAGTCAAAAGCAGAATCGACTGGAGGTAACTGAAAGGTGAAAACTAAAAGTTGTGAAACTCTGTCCTGACAAAGCTGGTGCTGTCAGTGCTGGCTTTGCCTCCTGAGCACTCCACTACCCACACTCATAAGCTGACAACAAGAGAAAGAATGACAGAGTGAAGAGGCAGCATAGAAGGGATCAGTGTTCCACCACTAGGTAAAGCTATGAAGCAAAGGATAAACTAAAAAGTTAATAGCTACCAAAAAGATGCCTTTTTATTGTTTTTTTGGTGCTGGTATGAATGTAGGTGAAAGACCAGTTTTAAAGTGAAAGTGTCCAATGATCCTGCAGGTACCAACTTCAGCACAACTCGCTGAAAAAAAAGAATTCATCACCTTCTGAGTTAATATTCTTGTGATGAAATCTGTCATCACGTGCTGTCAGGTGTGTGGTTTCAGACAAGAAAAATCGATCCTGAAGCGACACTGGAATGGTCTTAGAACACAGAAATACTGTCAGGATGTTTTCTAATATCTTAAGGCTTGCCTAGGACAAACCTGGCCATGGGAAAGCTCCAATTAACTGCTGGGTATCTCCAAAACACCCAGTATTCACAAAGTAACCTTTTGTCATCAACACCAAGATATAGATATTCCCAGAGGTTTTAGGATAACAAAAAAAGAAAAGGAAAAGGACCAGAGTTAGTAACAGAGTTGAAAGTCTTCACTGACAGGGGACAGACACAAAATCAAGCAGCGAAGGAAAAACAGGCAGGGAAATGCCCACTTTTCAGGGTGCCATTATTATGCCAAAGAATCTCTTTTGTGAATATCTCAAGGGAATACCTCCCTGTAAAGTGTCTGATAAATTGGAACAATCCTAAGCCATCAGAAATGACATATTTCAGGTACTGTTGTACCCAAGAACAATTTCATATGAAAACAAATGGACAAGGAACTGCAGGGAGTCACTCTACATTAAAAGCAAAGATATGTTATAATCCTGGGCAGTGAAATGCACAGCAACAACTGGCCCAGCGTGAACAGCACCAACAGTTTTATCTTGTAGTTCTTCACAATGAATACCAAATTCTGGATGCCCAAATTAAGCTCTAAAGAGGAGCAGATGCTCTCACAGAAGCAGCAGCTCAGGGCTGAGCTTCACTCCTAATTTATTTTATTTTCTGGCCAAAGTTAGCTCCAAACTTCAATAAGCGAGAATCCCTTTACTGTCTTTTTTTGGACACCTCAGGCTTTGGATAACTCACATTTGCTTCTCAGTCCCCCCACTTCTTCATGGCACCCTCGTTGCCATTTTAGCAAAGTAGGGCAATGCGAATGAAGCCCCTGATGAGGTTTCCAAAGCAGCATAGGAGCACAGACTAGGCACAGGCTCCCTGCTCGAGTCAGTCTCATTTGCTCCCCATGGTGCTACAACCACTGATTAACGGCTGGGTAACAACAGCCTGGGTGTCGTAAGATTCAATCCAACTCTACCAACTCCTCCCAGAGCTCCAAACCAGAAGGCAATCGTTAATTAAATTCAGGAAGGGATTGGCCTGATGCTGTAGTTACACTACTGCACAGCAGTGTAACTACACCACACCTAGCTACTGAGTGTGATCCAGCACAGTGGTGTAACTACACCACACCTAGCTACTGAGTGTGATCCAGCACAGTGGTGTAACTACACCACACCTAGCTACTCAGGATCTGGGTGTGATCCAGCACTGAATTCCTGGAAGGCTGCAAATTAAATATAACAGAAGCTGTGTCAATCAAGCAGCTGAACCCCTGGTACGAGCCAGCGATCCAGGTAGTCCAGCTCCCCTACCTGTAGCTGTGCTCCTCGCTATCTGGGCAAGCAGGAACACCCTCCTCTCCCAGCCTCTTTTTCCAGCACCACAATGGCTAATTTTAAATTCTGGCAGACCAGGTCCACTATTTAAAGCACAAGTTTAATGTGTTTGACATTCCACACCCAACTGACAACGAACCAGGATATTTAGAACGGCAGCATGTCAGGCCTTTATTTATTTATTTCTCTGGTCGGCCTAAGTGCTGCACCTTTTCATTTAAATGCAACTGTTTGCCCCATGGGCATCAAGCTGTTAACACATACAGAAGAGATTAAAATGAGCTTGCATGGTGGATGAAATATAAATTAAAATTATGGTAGTGCCAGTCTTGGATCCGGGATTGTTTCTCAAGGTCTCCCAAAATTCATAATTTCAAATGAGCCTCTGTTACTTCAGGAAAGACAAATATGTGTATTTTTTCAGCAACACAGCCAAGACGAATTTTAAGTGGTCCCTGAGCCTGTGAGTAAAATATGCTGCACTAACACGATGAGTTGTGTAAGCAGGGATGGTGCAAACGAATAAAAGCCTTTAACATGGGACATGCACATGTTCACCTGTCCACATTCCAATGCAAAGCAAATCCGAGGCTGGGGGGTATTCTCATGTCACTAACTCCCAGTGCTGTGCCCTCCACACCCACTGCTGGCACAAGCGGAGCGAACCCCCATCTCCTGAGGAGCCAAAGGGGCTCTGTGTGCACTTGAGAGCGCGGTGCAGGGCGCGCGCCCGTGACCCACCTGGTCTCCAGCGGGACGTTGCTGTTGAGCACCCAGCTGTCCTGCAGCTGCACGGACTCGGGGGTGGTGGCCAGGTCGTTGGGTGCCGGCGCGGGCGCGTGGATCTGGTTCCGGCGGTTTGTGAGCGAGTTCCTGTTGAGGGAGTTGGCGGAGGAGTGGTGGTGGGACAGGGAATGGTTGTGAGGAGGGGGCAGCGGCGGCCTCAGCGTTGACTGGCTGTGGTGGTTCGAAGGGCCTGGAAGACAGGAGGAAAACAGATCACCAATGTGCACCGATGGTGCCGCTCTCCTTGACATTCTGGAAGCACGGCTGCCTCGAAAAAAAGCCAAGCTCCACAAATAGGAAACTAAGCCTATGTTCCTTTTGGACCTGTAGGCGCTAAAATATGGCTAAATCACATCACTGATTATTATGGATCAGATATACACAAGTGTTGTGAGGCTGCACAGTTGGGATGTGCAGCCTCTGTATTTGTATTTGATTTAAAAATACTTCTTTATAGATTCTTCCTGGAGAAGGGATCCTCTGTTGAGGAGCAGGACAGCAGTCCAGCTGGACCACTTTGTACATCCACCCAGGGGAATGTTTTCCTCCCTGTTTCTCTCAGGGTCTTTAAGGAGATGAACCTTAATGGATTAAAACCAGCTTTTGAGAATACGGTCTTTAGGCTCCTATAAAACTTACTCAGAGATCTCAATCTGCTTTCACTTGCTGTTATTTTACCAATCAGCTTCAAACGAACATTATTTGTTCCAGTGAAAGAAGATTAAACTTCAAACATGAAAAGGGAGCAACAATGCAATGATGATATCTTTCATGTTCTTCTGTGTGATCAGGATTTGGCCTTTATTTTTCTATTTAGCAATGCCACAAACACACACCAAGATCTGAGAATTATGCTGCCCTTTCAGCCACTTTGATTGAAAATAGCAGATGATTTTTAGTGATAAAGAAGGATAGACACTTTCCTCATTCTTTGTGTACTGACATATTTGGAGATAATGAAAATGATTTTTTGTAATCAATAAGGCAAGTGGATTAAAATAAAAAGCACATGAGAAGAAAACAGAATAAGCAGGTGTCATTTGAGCATAGCCACTTTTCCAAACGTAAATGCAGAATGGTAAATAAGTTTAAGTGCAATTCCACATGTTACAACTACTTACTTCTAATAGATATAGCAAAAGAGATTAAAGAAAACAAACTGTGCTATGAACCACATGCTTTAGTCATTATATTAAGTTATAGTTTTCTAGTGAACAATAATCAGAAAAAGTTATATTAGCGAAATGATAATTGTAATGATGTATGTTTGTTTTTAGAAACTGAAGCACATTCTGTACTTAGTGAATCAAACAATAAGAGAACACATCACAAAGGGAAACCATTTGCAGTGAGACTGATCTGTTTTTATATGAAACAAAGTTTAGAAGAACTGCTGAACAGATGAATTAACTGTAAATTGAGACCAATATTTAAAAAAATAAAAATAAAAAAGCCAAAAATCCCCCAAATCCCCCCAAAACCCAAAACCATTCAAGGGGGAACTTAGAATCAGGCTGCATAGCCAGGAACTGAAATCAGTGCATCATTTCAGGCTTTTGAATGCTAAAGATCAAAACACCTCCTATAATCAGGGATATGTTTTAGACTCCGACAAGGCAGAAGTAACCAGCTCCTTTTCTTTTGCATAGGGAAAAGCACACAATACTGAAGCTCAAACGCTGGCAGTCAGAGGGGCAAACTGGCACAGCACCTCGAGCCATGACAGTGACCGTATCCTGCTTGGTCCCAGGCACTCAGCCGGGCTCTTCCAACACATGGAGTTGTGGCACACAGGGACGTGGGTTAGTGGTGGACTTGGCAGTGGCAGGACTTGATCTTAAAGGTCTTTTTCAACCTAAACAACTCTATGATTCTATGCAACACCTCCGGGACCAGTTCCTCTCCTAGCACTGCTCTGCTGACTGCCCATGCTGGGAAAAGCAATGAGAACACACACTCCTAACAGCAGCACAACTGGTGAAGAGAAAGGGAACAGAGATTTTTGGAGAGAGATTGTTCATTTTCCTATACATTTCTGTGGGCCTGGGGAAGCACAGGCTGATGAAGAAGAGACAGGTTTACAAAGTCACCTTTCATGAACATATCCTAATTTTAGGACCATCACATGTGCTAATCTTCTCACTATCCTTGCCTTGGCTATTTCTTACTTAAGTTTGAAAGAGTCTGTTTAGCCCAAAAATCTTTACGTTTAAAGCCCCCATTTGCACCTCCTAGAACAACCAAATGTCTAATCTACACTAGGTCCTGTGCCATTCTCCAGCAGCATGTGGAGTATGACACAGCAGGAAGAAAATGTGTTTGGACAATATCCACACGCACAGAAGCTTAAGTGGAATTACTCTCCCAGTCTGTGCTCCGACTATAAACAAAGCATGTTTGGATTTCAATGAGTGGATATTTATGAGTGATAAAACACAAACTTGTGCCCTTGTATTAAAAATTACTTCAGAAGATTCATGAGCTTCATATTTTCTCAACTTCCTTTGGATGCAGCTTTTCCTTTTGGAGGATAAATACGGGAAAGTCATACCCACATAAACAAAAAAGTTTTCCTTCGAGAGACACAGTAGCACCAGCTAAATAAAGACTCTGAGTCTTGCAACCACAAATCATAGAGGCTGTTCTTAAAAGTGAGCCAACTGCACATCAATAAGAATGAACAGAATTTCTGTAAGATTAAGGAAGGAAGAACTGCATTCAAGTTACCACAAATTAATTTAATCTTCCTCAAGACTCAGTTCCCACACAGTAAATAAAAGATACTGCGCAAAATAAGCTGCGCAGAAGTAACTGAATATACACGACTGCAGCTGCAAAACCTCAGAGATCTGGCATAAGATGAATGTTGCATTTAATATAGAATAATAAACCAAACACCAATATCAACATTACATAGATATATTTAGTTTATATTAAAACATATAAAAGCTTATATATATATAAAAGTACTAACTAGGGAGCATGCACACACACTCGTGTATATAGGAGAGAGATAAAAGCTTAATATGCTGCTTCTTCATAAACCTGTTTAAATGAATCAAAAGCAGAAGCTGAACACTATAGGACTTGCCAGGGATATAAAATTGGATTCACATCTGAACATCTGAGCACTTCTTTATGAGCATCTTTGCCTAAATTAAAACTTCAACAGCAGTACCTGCAAATCTGCTGAGCTCTGAAGTTCAGAAAAGTAAATCACTTGCCCTGTAATAAAAGATCAGCAGCCTTAAGGACTGGCGCAACGGATCTTAGGACATGACATGCTTTGTGGTCTCTCACAAATTGCTTTATTATTTGGAAGCTTAAACACACTGTGTCTAGATGGAATACATCTGGCTTTTTACATCAGGAAAGAGATTTTGTTTTTGAAATAGCAGTTGCCAGTACTGGTTTGGGGAAAAATACTGAGGAAATTTTGCATTTTCTCAATTACTACATGAAGTGCAGATTTCACTAGAATACACTCTACAGTTTCAAACATTTAGGATTTAAGGAGAAGTCTCTTGAAACTGCAATGGAAAACAGAGGACTGGAAATCTGACATACTGGTCCTCTCCATGCTTTGGCTTTTTTTTTACTTTGTAATTTCTGGTTTAATTCACAAATAGACAAACACACCTAATTCTAATGAACTTTAGTACACATTGATTGTGCTGAGCACTTCTGAAAAATCAGGGCTTGATGACCAGATAATCAACACGCGATTCTTCAAGAGATCTTACTGCAGTCAAGAATATCAGCAATGCTCATTTCAAATTAGAAGCTGAGTGTGGATAAATTGTGTTCTAATTAAGTGATCTGAGAATACAAAGTCTGATCTACATATCTTTGAAGCAATCATAAGCTATCCAGCCCTCAGTTGAGTTTAATCAAAACCAAAATGCTAAAAAAGAAAATAAAGGGTTTTTTCCTCTTCATTCTTTTATCCAGTGAAACCATTAAAGAAATCAGGCTGGAACAGAGGTAAAATGTCAGTTAAAACAAGATGCAGAAGAGCACTTGTCCCCTTAGAAACAAAAACCCCACCAAACCCAACCAACCCTGAGCAAAACCCTGTCACTGTGATCTTCCCTTTTTCTGCACACGCAGGGACAGTAAAAGATCTGCAGCCCAAAGTAAAACCCCGAGGCTACTGCCCTGCCGTGCACATCGCAAGGGTACCATGGGAAGCACTGTGTGATGGGCAGCTGCCACATGTCCTTCGGGAGCCTGTGCTGCTGCATCACAACACGAGCCTGGAAACCTCGGGGATGAAGGAAAACCATGGGATGTCACGGTGTTACATGTACAATGGCGATGGCTGTTTGCTCCTGAGCACACACTTCCAAACATCACTTCTCACCTATTTTTGCCATCCAAACGTTGTCTAAAACGCAATGTGAAACTCCAGATCCGCTTTAACACGGGCAAATTACTTTCCAAAGTTTTTCCAAGCCTTAGTACACTCACTTAACACATGTGCTAAATCCCAGCAACACAATGATCTGCGAACAACTTGATCTCCAACCTCAGAGATTAAATTCAAAGCAGAATCAGCTGCATCCCTAATCTAAGCAAAGCAGTTCTTTGTCAATACCACCTCAAAAAAGTAACTGTAGATTGTATCTTAGTTGTGCTTAATTATCCTCTGTGCCATGATTAAGTGTTAAAAGACACAGAAACACCTCCTCATCAATCCTTTTCACAAAAGAACTGAAAGAAAAACAACAAACATACTTTATTTTTCTGAAATGAGCAATAATGCAGCTATTTCCTTACACTTCTAAACAATACAAATTCTGAATGCAAAAAGATAACAAAGCTGATGCATTGAAAGAAAAGAATAAGTAAACCCACAGAAAATCCTTGTTAGCCAGCATTAAAAACCCAGTCTTTAGTATTTCTAGTTCTTTAGTCAAACAACTCGACCACAAGGAAACCACATCATCTGCTATCACAATGAGTAACAGGTTTTTCACAGAACCACAGGGCCACCTTCCAAGCTAAATTCATCTTCAAAGGCAGATCACATTACTCAGAGTCGGGAAGCAAAGAAACCACTGAAACACCAGGAACACAATACAGTATCACAGGGAGCTGCCGTCTCCATGGCCAGCTTTCACCTGGGATTTCAGCCCTCACTGGACTTTGGCACAGCGGGACCAGGGCTCCTTCCCAGCAATACAGACTTGGTTTAATGCTATGTCTGCTTTAATTCTTCCGCTTGTTTGCTTTAATTCTCTACACTATATTGTGCATGGCCATAGTTAAACGGAATCTAAATGTCCTGAAAATGTTTTCAACGCATGTTGTAAAGAAGCAAGTTATCTCACTCCTAACCATGGATATCATTAACTCTCTCTTGTTGTTGTTGTAAACCCAAAACATTTGCCAGGTGTTCCTTCTTTTGTCTGCATGTTTTGCAGTGTTTGAGGCAAGAACAGGTTGAATGACTGGCTGTCATCCCAGACCGTACATTTCAAACGGAGAATTCAGTAAACGTGTGGTATGAAATTGTAAGTCACTTATCAGTCTCTGCCAGTGCACTGCAGCCACCTCCTCAGCGCGGCGATAGAGAAGGAAAGAAAATGTTGCCGTGGCAAAAAAGAAGCAACAAAACCAAACAAAAAATACTCCATTACAATATCCAGACAATCACAGAGAAGGGGAAAGGTGGTTTAACGGATAAAGTCTAGGACTTTGTCATAGTTTCTGTATCCTACTCTGACTGAGCCAACCTCTGAGCGACTGTGGGCGAATCACTTGTTATCTATAAGCGTCTTTATCCGTATCCTTCGCAGGAGTGCTGAAGGTAAATTACCTTACCACTTACAAGGCAATCAGATACTAACGCGGTAGGAGCCAGTAAAGTGCTTTCTGTCTGCGGCTCCCAGCTGCGGGGCATGAGTTCATCAAACGGGAGGCAGAACCAGCAGCCACCAAATTAACTCTGCCTGACCTGAGCTGGGGCTGCGTATGCAGAGTGTGGCGGCCACTCCACAGCACTCCCAGAACCAGAGGTGGTGGGATGCTCTGTGCAGACATCCAAGTGCATCTAAACAGAACTGCCCTGCTTGGAGCAGGATTAGCTGCTATTGTCAGCACAGAATCATAGAACAGACCTTTAAGCTCATCCAGTCCAACCATTCCCCAGCACTGCCAAGGCCACCCCTAACCCATGGCACTGAGGCCTCGTCTCCACGGTGTGTGAACACTTGCAGGGACGGTGACTCCAGCCCTGCCCTGGG